>JXOV01009579.1:974-11716 GCA_001014945.1 Clogmia albipunctata | reverse complement strand
GTTTTGAACTGCCCGATCGTGAAATACTGCAGGCCTCCTTCTTTTGGGACCCATTTTGAAAGAATCGACAAGGATTATGCAGTCGCCATGTCTTCAGTAATGAAATTCCTTGACCTGGCGGATGTGGAACGGCTGCTCAACTTTGTGCTAACAGCACTTCAAATGAGAGAATACGTGTTGGACAGTGCCGGGACTTAGATGTTATCCCGATCCTGTAGATCAAACTTTTGTTACCTGTGCGCAAAAATTTAGTTTTGATTGCTTTCTAGTTCGATTCATGTAAAAAATGTAAAATCCCCTCTGGATAATGTACGTAAATTTGAATAATAAATTGTGAACCTACAATATTTAAATTAATAGTTAATAACTAAAAATTATAATTACTTATATATTAAACAGGACCTTCTCCTTGCACCTGGGAAACTGCACCCTGGTTTCGAATGACAACGTGGCTCTTCCCCAGAAGCAATCGGTCCTATATTTGGGTATTCATCTAAATCGAAGATTGACGTGGAGGGAGCACGTCAAGTCCGGCAGGCTCGTCTGGTCAATGACCTGTCGTGGCTGGTCCAAACACCAGACTTGTGCTCTATAGGTCGAAAATCATTCAGATATGGACAGGAGCTGTGGTCTATCTTCCCCTCACTACTGGCCAGAGCATATCGTTGCAATGCTAAAATGGTGATAGTCTGATATGCTTTTTCCTTGACCTTCATTTTTTAAATGTGTGCCAACAAACATATGAAATGAACAATATCAAAATTCAACACGTGTTAATAAATCAAAATTAGTGATATAAATCAACGCCCTAATGAATTATAAATTGGCGAATTTTGTTCTGTTTACCGAATCGCTGTAAGGAATCAAATTTCGCCAACGTTTTCACAGTGGGCTTAAAATTAATGGTTCATGAACGAAAACGTATAAATTTTGTATCAGTATGAAAATTGATATGCAAATACCAAACTGAGACAGATATTCCCTAGATGAGAAAATGGCAAACGTTTTATGGGCTTTGATTTTATTAACCATAAAATCCGGAACAGAAAATTATGTAGTAAATAATCTCTGGAGATAAATAATGATCGTCAACTGACGATGAAGCAATTTAATTTATTAATGAGATGCTAATCGTGGCCGCTGTAAACATTATTTCCATAATTAAGGAAAGTAGGATATGACGTGTTGATACTTATATGGAGATTTGTTCTTATTTTTTTAAATTTAAATATTTTAAATGCGTTTTAGATAAGAGAAGAATAAAAAGCGTTTCAACTTGCTGGTTTTTTATATTAAAGCACAATTAACAAATGTTTAACAATACTAGTTATGTATTGAAGAAGGTCGACGGGCAAAACATTATTAAACACTTTAATCTTTAAAAACGATCTTTAACTATTATCGATCTTATTTAAGTCATGCCTGAACCCCTTTTTCACAATTATTTTATTTTAATAATTGTGCTTTCCTTTGCAACATATGAAGTTATCTTTGACTCTGTACCTCAGAAATATATCGTTGTCTACAATTAAATTTAAGTGGATTATGAAAATGATATTTATATAAAAGAAGACTTTATTTTTCCGTAATTTTTTATTGGTTTTAGATATTTTGCACACTCATAAGATAAAAGTATTTACACCAACGACAATACATATTACTTTACAATTATAACTTACTAATATGGGTTTATTTTTTACACACTCAATTTCTAAAGATAAATCATTAAAAGCTTGAAACGTTTTATAGAACAACAATTGATACACTCCTGATTACCTCATTTCATTTATTAACATTATCGTTAAACATCTAATATCTCCTATAATTTCTTAATTATAAAGCACAAGTTCCAAGTGAAATCTTCTAAACCATCAGTCTTAGAAACAGATTTGTCTGTTAATTATTATAATTGGTTCCAAGAATTAGATATGGTTACATTAAATCTCCGTCTCATTTTAATACACTTAAACTAAATTTAAAGCTCTTTTTAAATTTTATTTAAATGATTGGCTAGCGCTCGAGAATAGTTTGGCGGATTTTTTTGTTTAGAATTATTTATTCCAAGATTAGCGAAGTTATAGGGATTAAAACACTTTTTTCGGAGATATTTTTCAATAATTAAAATTAAATATGTAAACTTCGTTGTTTCATTTCAGTTGTCAAATCAACGTTTAATTTAGTTCCTTTTTATTTAATGACACAGACACAGTTCAATATTTCAAATTGGCTGTTTTTATAAGCATCACATGTATTTAAAAAAAATTATAAATTCAAAATCTGCTAATCAAATATTATATACTACATTTGTTCGACTAATATCATTAAGCATTTATACTCTTGAATTTAAGGATGTATGACGTTAGTCGGATCAGCTAGTGACGGATAATAAATAAAAAATTTATTTATGATATTTATTTATTTTTTATAAAAGCTAAATACTGAGTTTAAAAATACTTATAATGGTAAACAAAAGTAAATTAAAGAAAATTAACTCAAAATCAAAAATTTAAAAAGTGTTTGAATTAATCAATACTTTTATCGTTTTACAAAAATTTTAAATTAATTGCATAGAAAATATTATTAATTAACGATAAAATTGAGCTTTCACTTTTGTATTAATCACAAACGTATGTCTATCATTTCGTATAAGAAGTACATATGTTGGAAATACAATTATACTTTAACTGCTCATAAAAATTTGCAATTTGATATTAAATTGCTGAACAGATGCATGGACATATACGAGTAAATATTAAAATTCTATTCTGTTCCAGTCTAGAAATCAACATCGAACATCTTTGTAATAAATATTTTGAAAAGAAATTTAACGACGCCATCAAATTTGTGGTTCATTATAAACATTTTATGCTTCAGTCAATTTAAATTATATGTCAATAAAGAAACATTTCATCTCTAAATCAAAACAATAAATTATTTTATTATAGCCAAAAGGAGATAAATTAAATTGAATCATTATTTATAAAGACTTGAAATATTGAAAATAAAATTTTTGTAATATTTTCGTATAATTTCCCTTTAATAATTAATAGAATAATTCAAATGCGTAATAATTATCCTGTCTTTAATATTAGCATTTCAAACAAACAGTTGAATATTTACCTAATAAATTAGACAAACTATTTACCAAGAAGGAAATATCTTATGTACTTTTCTTATTTTACGACCTGTTTACTTTTGAATTTAAATCTCAACCCTTTTAAGAGTTTTCGCTTCAATTAACTTCATTTATATGTATAATTTGGGCTAGGTCACATTTGCCTTTCTGTCAATGACCTAGAAAATTTTCCCAAGTGACACAAAATCAAAAGAGGAGTCTTTCCTTTTTCCTCTTTGGGATTTATGAAGGCAATATTGGTCCCGACTAACGAAAACATAACCTAATAAATGTATAAGCACACACACACATAATGAAATATATAAATACAGGACATTAACAGAATGCCAAATTTTCGAATAACTTTCATGAATTATCCGGAACCTGTCATCCCTTTTAATATGGATTTAGGATAAGGCGCAACGGCCTGTCCGTGACTCTGGGCTCAATATCGGACTCTATCAACTCCTTAGAAAAGGACTGGATAAAAAAAAAGGCAATTTTGGAATACAGAAAAAAAACAGATTTAAGAAAAGAAATGAGAAAAACTTGATAAATTGCCTTAATGTTACAAGCAATTAGCTTACTTTTCATCCGGTAAGAAGTTCTTTTATTAAATCTGTATAATCTTATGTAAATGAAAAAAATATAAGCAAAACCTGGTATTTTAAAATTTATTTGTAAAAAATTATATCGCAATTTAAAATATATTTAAAACAGATATTTCAAGAATTAAACTCATTAGAAAAAAAATTGTATTCGCATTTTTGTTTTCAACCTTTTTTGCAGTAGCATATAGAAAAGAAAGTTTATCATTAAAAGTTAATATGAAATTAGAAATGTATCACTTTTTCAGTAATGAAAAAAGAAAAACTCTAACACTCACTTCTTTCTTTAAAGCACCTTATATTACGCTCTTGTCGAACAAAAAACATTTTGACAAACACGTTTTTCTTAACTTTAAAGTTTGATCTTGTTTATCGGTTGTTAAATTAAGTAGACTAAAGTTTTTTTGTTCAAAAATTATTAAACAAATTTCTTTAAGACTTATAAACTGGAAACCAAATTTAAATTTGTGTTCATTCTGGCAGTTTTTATAGGAAAATTCATCATTATTTCCAAGAAGAATCTCGGTTTCAATTGTTAAATAATTCTGTTGAGTCTATTTTCAGTTTTTGATAGATTTTTCATTTGATCTGGTTAATTAAAATAATTGTTATATACAGACTAAATGTCCATATTACTATTATAACATTAAACCTATTCTATGTACAGACTTATACTGCCCTAGTGTGCGGTGCTGAATAATGGGCCTTTTAACAATTTGCCCTATCCTATTTTAATAAGTCATTTATCAATTTATTGAAATACTATATTTATATCAATATGTTTTGTATTCCTCACATTGTCCGATTTACAAATTCTATATTAATAGCGGTAGGGAACACTTAAAATCCTTTTCTCATCTTATAGGTAGGATTAGAGTATTTTACCAACTAATCACTAATAACAATAAATTCCAAGCAATTTATTGGCAGGGATTTTTCCGCAAACCCCTGTCTTCTCTGTGGAGAAGCTAAAGACTCCATTGAACATTTCTTTGTAAGATATCCACTAATGAGGAAGTGCAGATGTCTTCCAGTGATGGAATAGAGGGAGACAAACAAATCTGTTGCATATGAGCAACGGCACAGAAATATCCAGAATGTGGAGCTTTCTTTGGGACGCGATGCTTGTGAGAAGACTGTTCGAGCAAATGCTGTGATGACACTTGGGGCGTCTTACTGTCCAGCTATCCCAATCGCTTACACAAAATTCGATCTAAATGCATTGTAAACATTACTTCTAACCACAGTTTTAAGTCTAGATTTGTGTATATTGTAGAGCCATTGGCATGAAACAATTCTTCCGAAATGACTAACCGTTATTATTTATCGTAAAAAAGTTCAATTTTTAATATAATGAATAAATTAAATATATGGAAACAAAAACTCACATTTGTTACAGTCATTTATAAGAGAAATTAAAAACTATTTAGTGCTCCAGAAACTCCCTGTTCATATTTTATAAAATACAGACTCCAATAGTGACTACCTTTTCTCAAGACACGATCTTAAATCATAAATAAAACACGTATAACGCGATAAATTTGCCAAAAAATAAGTACAACAAGTGATTCCAAAGTACCAAAATCCAATAAAATATTCAATTACAAATACCGTTCTGGTGATTTATTAAGAACTCCGGAAAGAAAACAACAATTTTATGGTATTCAAATTTGGTAGTCATAAATTTCTTTTCGCAATTTCCTTTTCGGATTGGAACGCATGTAAATTTTTCGCATACTCCTTGGCAAATGTGCGTGTATTCGGAATCAATGTGATTTTATTTGAAAAGTGATATACTGTTTCCATTGAAATTATGATATATTAGTAAAAACGTGTATTAAACAGCATTCCTTGTAAAAAATGAGGATACGTTATTGACTTTAGATAAGCATCATGTTGAATTCAGGTAAAAAATTCAAATGTGATTTTAATTAATTTTTGAATGAATTACATATTTATTGTTTTTATCTATAATGAGGTACAATTATCTTGTATTTTATTTATTAATTTCTAAAATTTAAATAATAATAATTTTTTCGTACTAAAAACAACAATCTTTCATCACCTTCTTGAAAGATAGTTTCGAAAAAAATAATGCTTTACGAAGACTGGAGATCCACTAACTGCTCAATCCAAGATATCAGAGCCCACTAAAATTTCAATGCTATTATTTATTTATTATAATTAAGTATTTATAATGATTTTCCTAAATATGCCAGATAAGTTGTGTAATTTTTACTCATAAAAGGGGCTAAAAACTTACATCTTTCCTTATACCAACATTCACTAATTTAATTCATACTAACTGTTCAAATACTAATATTGTACCTCTTTTGAAAAAGTAACAAATAAAAGTAATTTTTAACTATATATGTATAAATCCCAAATAACGAAATAAAAATAAAAAATCCCGACAACAGAATTAACAGGTGATTGTCAAAGGGTTCTCTGAATTGCAAAACTTTACCCCTTCAGACTTGAATGACTTAAATTTCCCTCAGGTACACATTTTGCAACATCACAGAGTCCTGGTTGAATAATGGCACGTTTAAGCAATAAATTCCTCAACTTTTCCACATCCGAGTCTGATAAAGTCCATTCCGGGTTCTGTTTCCAGCAGACAGATTTAATATTTGATGAATATTCCCAAAAATGTTAAAGGTCCGTGTCCATTACCAAATTTGGTGCAATAAAAGTGAAATTGAAATTCCAGGAGTAATTTTGTACAATATTGAGGGAGTATACTACCTGTCCCGTAAATAAATTACACAGCCTTTGTTGTCTTCCGCATTAAAGATGATGTTGTAGGAATTCCCAGTTTTAGAAATTTGAATTAAATAAATTAACAATCAACTAAAAGCGGTGTTACTAACAAGGTCAAAGTGCAAATTCTGCATCTTTAATATTGAGTTTAAAGTTTGAAGAAAAATGAAAACACAGACTTCAAAACTCACTTTGATGAAGTTAGTTCAAACATCCTTCAACGAAAAGTTTGAAACACATCTATGGTAAACTTAAAAAGTAGAGCATCAAAGATAAATTTGCTCATTTCATCAAATTTGCTCCACTTCCGTATAGAAATTTTATCCGGATCTAAAATTCACTACATTGCATCCCAAGAACAGTACAATTTTAAGGGAAACTGTTAACTTCTTGAGTTTAAAATAGTTATAGTATTAATAATGCAGGAATCTAATTTTGCTTATCTATTTTACAATTAATTTTTCAATTAGTAACGATAAAGCAATCAATATATTTTGACTATAAAAAATTATAGGATCTGATCCATCTTTTACTCAGGTAAAAGGTAATCAAATCTCCTGTCAAGAGAAGAAGAAATAGAGAATATATTTCTTATCAAATACGATATATCGATATTATGTCCTGAGTAACAATAACTTAATAAAATGCAAATATTAAAGCAAAACAAGTAAACAATTTGCTGCTGTAAAGAAAACGATATGGCCTGATAAGTTTCCGACATCAAAGTTCGATGAATCCCTACAAAACAGTGGACTGCACTCAGTAAACCTGCTCTAGAGAAGACAAAGACTTTCCAATCACACATGATCAGTTCGCATTAAAAACCGATCAAAATTAATTACATTGTCAATATTTTTTTTAACTTTCTTTTAAATAATCAAATCGAATAATATATATGTAAGATATATTTATCTTAAATTTCATCAATATTGGATAGAAATTAAAAAAGTTATGGCCAAAATCGCAAAAATGTTCAAAAAGCCTTTTTTTCCCTTGCGATGAATTTCCTACAATACGATTACTTAAGTATACTATAATGTAGCTGTTTGATTTTTTTTCGTATTTATTATATTTTCCATGTTTTAATGAATTCGAACCCGGCACCTCCTGGGAATAGATGAAGCGGGCTACCAACTCGACCACAGAAGCTTATTGTTATTTGAAATGAATAATTTTAATTGTCACAACAAAATAATGATCAGTTATGGGTCAGAAATGGTAATACGAATAAGTAGGAAGAGCTATGAATTTAGTGGATATATAATTTGGTAAAAATTTAAATAGTTTAGTTAAAGTTTTTCAAAATTATTGTTAACTTAATGAAATAGTAAGCCAAGTGTTAAAATTTGACTAAAACAATTTGCATAATAAGCGAATTTGTCAAAATAAAACAGTTTATCAAAGCAATAAAAGTGTAATGAAAAATCAACAGAAATTTTGAAGTAATATTTACCGAGGAATTTTAATTAGTATAACATTTTAGTTACATTTTTTGTTGCAAACAATTTCAGAGGCTGGAACGTGACTTTGACAAAATCAAACACAATTTTAATTACATAAACATTAAAACCACTTCACTACTGCCACATTTAGGAAATGGTTTTAACAAACGTGAGGATGAATTTCATTGCGGAAATTAATGTGCGAATATTGGTTGCCATTCGTCAAGCACATTAACCACTATCAAAATATATTTAATTGTTATCTGGAATAAAGGAATAGAGTCATTAAATAATTTTCAATGATATTTTTGTGTTTCATTTACTGATCATAAAAAGTTTTTTCTATATTAATTTTGCAAATAAAAAGGAAAAGGACTCAAACCAAAATGTGGTTATAATTTAAACGAAATACCTCCAATGACGGAACAAGAAAATCGGCGACTGGAACTGTAACAAAATTTCTTAATCGTAAGTATACATTTTTAATTTCTTTGTATAATCTTTGGATCATTTTAACAAAGGTATAGAAATTAAAAAGTAAAGATAAAAGTGCTTATACAAAATAATTTTTTAGATTTTTTTTTTGATTTAGGCTTCCTTGGCTAGACGCCGCTTCTTTTGGAGCATATGGCAGCTGCCTTTTTTAAAATTGATAATAATTTAAATTTTCCAAAAGACATGTTTTCAGCATAATATTATATAAAAACATTACATTATTTTATGACAATCACATAATGAGCAAAAAGTTCATAGCAATGTTTGACGAAGTTTACTATATTATATATTAAACCACTTATAAACAGTATAAAACCCATTAGAAAAATATCTATACAAAATAAAATATAAATTTTTCCCTTTATATTCTAAGTACTTGGCCTCCATCTCAACCAACGGGTTTTAAATTTCTTGTAAATATTTGTTTTTCAGTTAATTCGTAGTCAATTATAAGCAAATAGACCGGAAGATAACAGATCCAGTCAATCCGTCCATTTTATTCATATTTTTGCGAAATTACTTATAATTCGCGATGAATATAGGTGGACAGTTTGACTATAAATCCCGGTTTAGCAGTACTTTTGAAAATCAGTTGCATCTACCATATATGCTAGAGTGGTTTTGTGAGAAATTTTGATAAAAAAATTATAAATCTGAATATCCTAGCTATTTTTAGAAGGATGTTCTTAAGGCCTTAGAACAATTCATAGTCGCATGGAATGGAAAACACCACACCTGGCGATTGTTTTCATTAAAAACATCGAAAAACAAAAATGTCTCAATGGTTAAAGTGCAAAATTTCAATTTTGTGGGACCGCCTAAAACTAATGCTTGTAAAAGCAGTTCTGTAAAATCTTTGTTTTGTTGATTTTATTTAATGAAGTAAATATATAAAAACTGAAAACAAAAGATATGTTAATTCGAAGAGCTATTCGTGAGGTAAAAATCTGGAATTTTCTTAAAATTTATTAATAAATATTAAAACGAAATTAAATATTTTCCGAATTCAAATAATTTTTAAAATTATAAATATAAACCGGAGAAACTCATTTGTGGATTAAAGAAAAATATAAATCATGAGTATAGAGCACAGAAAAGGCATGAAAGGAAATTGGCTAAAATGAAAATTAAGGAAAAAATGTAAAAGGGCCAAGGAAGGTCGTCGTTCTTTTCATTAAATGGGTAACTTTGAAAGAATTTTAGAATTTATATTTTGCACGTATTTGAAACCTCATTAAGCTTCTTTCGCTACTTTCAGCACTTTGCGAGACTAAGTTTAGAACAGAAAAAAATTTGATTAATTTATAAAGAACGTCAGTTCACAAAAAAAATTTAACAAACCAAATTCATTGACAAGAGGTGATTATAAAAGTATACTTTCAAATAATAATTAATTAACTACTTAAATAATAATAAATTTTATTATATTTATTTCACAAATTAAAACTTAGCTAATTTTAATAATGAAATGTTTTGATTTCCCAAACAATAAAATAAAATTATTCTGATTTAAAATCTGTCAATTATGATTGTTAAAGCAAATCAGATGAAAGGAAGCAGATGCAAATTATTTGCCAATTGTTTCAAATCCCCAATAAATAAGCATCGTTAGGGGTTTAATGAAATAACCGCCAATTGCTAATTAAATATCCAGCCAAAAATAATTTTGCACAGCTTTTGAATCAATTAAATATTTCCATAACAATACCGCTTGATGACTTCATTTTGAAACCGTTTTATTAATGGGCAATAAGCACCAGCACTTAGTTAATAATTAACTAAAGAATTAAATTGAAATTAAAAGGTAATCTTTGTTCAATTAAAGATTTGAGAATAAGAACATCCATAATTTGCATAGAGTACGGGACAATTTAAATTTTTGACAATTCTGAGAAAACGAAATTCAAAGTTCTGTACATATAATAAGCGAAACGATTAACCCATTGTGATAAATTTAAATCAAGAACTTTCCCATCAATAACGAAACTACGATTTTATATTGCATAAAATGTGCAAAAACTATCGAAAACACTTGCACCTATGAGAAAATTAATAGGCCACCTAGCATGATTTTATTGGTCTAAAATAGGTACTTTACTTGAACTTACAGTGTTAATTTATATTCCTAGTGATGATTTCGCATCATTCAAGCACTATCACATATTCATACAAATTTTAAAATACAATTTGTAATTAAGGTTAAACCAAAGTCGTTCAACCTAGTATAAGTCGACCGGATTTGACGTAATATCATCAGCCGGAGAAAAATTGCATGTATCAATCTGGTTTGTGTTTTTTTATTGTTAAAATGAAGACTAC
>JXOV01009572.1:0-33680 GCA_001014945.1 Clogmia albipunctata | reverse complement strand
CTTTTTCGCGCTAGTAAAATATCCGCCCGGGATTTGATCCCACGACCTCGAGGAGGATGTCCAGGGTGCTAACCGCTAGGACACAGAGGCAGACCACCGATCACTAAACTTATAGAAACTTTTTTTGGTAATCGCTTTTGATTCTGGCCCGAATTCGAATATTTGGAAAATAGTTTTCAATGATATATAAAGATCCATAACTGTAATCTGTATTAGTATATTTCGATAGAAGTGGTGAAATAGAGATTATTATGTAATAACCGGTTTCACATGTGTATCGAACACTATTTTGTGTAATTCTGAAAAAAATATCAGTTAATCGAGACTTAACATAAAAAAAATAGATCACAGCGGTTTTTTTAAATTGTGCAACAACAATTCACAACGGAAAATATTTCAATAACAATGTGTATGGATATGGTTATGTCAACAATATGTAATTTCATTAGATTTGTGACTGCTTGCGTGGAAGTTTGGAATTATTTCAGCTCTCCGTGCAGAAAAGTAAATTGTTACAGAACCAATTTGCGTAAAGAAAAGTCTACTTTTTGATACGGAATTGCACAAAGCATTAATGCTTTGATAAAAAGTAAAATTATTATTTACATGTCAAATGTTATTAAAGCGTGTAACAGATCAAAATATTGTATACCATTAAAAATAATTCATCTGCTTTATTTTGTATTATTTTTAAAAACAAATCAATAAACATTTCTTCGCTGAAATGGAGCCAAATGGACCTGAATATTTGGGTCATAGTGATATATTTAGCCAATAATCACTCTCTTAACTGAAATTAAATCGTCGTTAATTAAAAAACGATGTGTGCAATATTTGTTTATAAAGACTCCTCCTCTCGGCGATCCTGATTGTTGATGGCTGTAATAAAACGCGAACTAAACTATCTCTTAACCAAATTAACGCACGCAAGTCAAATACAATTAAAAGACGGCTCTATTATGAGCTTGTAACAAAGCGCGAAAAAACGAGCGATGAGATTGGAATTGGAACCATTTTCAACTAATTTACGAGCCGTTCAAAAAACGTGTGTCTGTCTCATCCGGATTCTGGGCGACTCCTCTTCTAATCGGCGGCGTCAATGTATTAAAAAGGTGGCTATTTTTAAAACGAGTCTTCGTTTTTCCATTCAAAAATAACGTTTTAGTATGATGTGATTTTGTCATGTCATTAATTCCACTGATCATCATCATCGACTTGGAAAATTCATTATTAAATGAGACATTTTTCTTTTTTTTTCCTCATCATCCAATTTCTCCTTGTGGGTTTTTTTCTTTCTCTATTTGGGACGTTTAACTATTGTTAATTAACGACAAGGTCAATAAACTGATAAATTAGTAATATATTTTGGTATTATATTTCTAATTTTATAATTTGATAAAATCATCTAATCAAAAATTCGTCATTTAATTAGAGCCTAAATTGGAGAATCCATTTTCAATAAATCGCTGATTAATGATTACAGATTGTGGTAGATTATTCAGCAATAAAAGATAAGAGACAACAATGTATTAATGATGAAAAATCTTGCTTGGAAGTGAAATCAAACAATGATTAACGTGTCTCTTTAGATTGTAGATTGTGATTTAATTGCACAATTTTAATGTAATTTTTAATATATTTATGCATTTTAATAAAACTGATACTATGGCACTAAAATTTGTTCTGTCAAACTCGTTTTTATAGCAAGGGTGCTATTATGAATTCTTTAAAGAACGTGTGCTTTTTCTTTCTTATTAAAGTGTGACTTCCGTGAAAGAAATTCATCAAATTTATATGGACTTCAGTTATGTTGTATGTAGTTTAACTGTAATTTGACAGTTATTAACAGACAATTTTCAAATAAATATGAATCTGTAATAAGCCACCTATCGTATAACTCTTGAACTACGCCATCTTACGACTATGAGCAAGAGAGAGATGCAAAATATTTCAAATTTGAAATTTAGCTAAAAATAGTGGCCGCTTAACTGAATTTTAAATAACAAGAGGATTTTTTTAGATTTTTGTGTTAATTTATTTAAAAATGCATAAAATTTTGTATAAAACTCGGTCGATAACACTGGGGTCTTCTTTAAATTAAAAAAAAATACAATCATATATTGTATAATAAAAAAATGAAGCAAAACAGGATAACATTATTAATTATTTCTATTATTCCAGTTAGGTTACATTGTGGTATAAAAGCAGTATCTTTTGATCTAGTCAACAGATTTTTTTTAAATTATGAAGAAAATCGGAAAAAATCAAGACCCAATCCAGTGAAATGACTAATAAATTAATTAACAAGTGAAAATTATTTATTGAAACATATGAAATATTTTTTTTTAAATTAATAATTATAAATTATACTATATACTATAAATTTACTTTTAGGCGAAAAAATAGAAAAAGTCTCAATTATAAATTAATTTATATTACGTTTAGTAACGTCAATTTCGAAAAAATCAAAATTAATGTTTCAGTTAGAGCGAGTCAAAATCGTTACGTAAACTTCAGTCAAAAGTTACGTGAACTTCAGTTTCTTTCATTTTCTTTTAGAATAACGAAAACAATGTGAGGGAGACAAAAAAATTTAAATTTGATTTTAATACAACGATTGTTCTTTTTTAATTATTGTGGTCATTTATTTAAAAATGCATAAAATTTAGTATAAAACACGGTCGATAATCATTATTAAACAATCGGGCTTTCTTTAAGGTACTCGCTACACTCGTGGCTTAAAACAACCCTTGTGTTTAATAATGCCTTATCTTATCGATCTATATGTCTCGTGGCCGATGTGGTAACGCATCCGGCTGCCTCTTCGGAGTCAATGGTTCGATCCCTGGGCGGGTAGGATTGACTGGGGATCAACTGGTCTAGGTGCTATTAATTGACTAATAATACACTGAAAACAAATAGTCACCGAAATGTCGAAAAACCCGTTGGTTGAGACCCCCATGTTCCTTACAGGAAGTGAAAGGGAAAATTTATTTATCTTATCGACCATGTTGTATAAATAACTATTACTTAATCATCTAATATGTGATTTTAATATCCTGGGAAAGTATAAAGGCAGATAAAAGTTATACCTAATTTACTGTTCTGTTTTTCATAATTTCTACTAAAAAACAATAAATATTTACTTTATGATTCTAAGTAAATAATTGTGAATATGTTGAAATTGTTAACCATAGTTTTATTATCATGGTCTATTATTAGAAGATGATTAGCCAAAAATATTGGGAATTCTCTTTTGTTGACTATCTTTGATAGCATTAATCTCATTATTAAGAGATTAAGTAAATAAGATTGAAAATAATATTGTTTGGAATGAGGCTGCAAAATAAATGAAATACTCGTATGTAGCTACTTGTGCTATGGTGCTAGGTCAGATATTTTCAAGGAGTTATTCAATTTATATTTAAAATTCTTCATCTTTTGCTTAACATTTTGTCCTTTTTCGTTTGGAGTCTGCTTTTCAATTTAACTTTTAACTGTTATTTAACCTCTTAACGAAATTCTCAACTTAAAATATTTTATGCTTTAGTAGCTCCAAAAAGAAATTTAATAAAAAATTAAACAATTTGTATTTTTATTAAATTGATGACAATTTGCGTGCAAATTTTGAAATATTACCGCACTCCGTGCTGTAAAGTAAACCATTACAGAACCAATTTGAGCTAAAAAGAGGCACAAATAGATTTAATATAAAAAACTCAAATATCTAACATTCCTTTGTACTCATATGCTTTAGTAGCTCCAGAAGAAATTTAATAAAAAGTTAAACAATTTGCAGAATTTGGTCATAAATGAAGGTGAGACTAAATTTTAAAATTCTCTCAAATAAATTTATGACAATAAAGAGGAATTATACGAACCAATAAGATGGTTATTGCTTCATATAATTGGTTTCAATGCGACAAAACACATAAAAGTCAATAATTACATCATTACACTATGAAATCATCACTAATTGTAATCTTCAAATTTTGTAATCATTTCGATGAGATAAAAGATTAAAAACTAATCACCATAAAACATAATAACACGGATATGAGTAGGTTAATTTCATTTATCACAATGATATTGTATTTTCAAATATTTGTCATTATTTAGTGAATGTTAATGATAAAATACACAAGTTTGGAATTGAAGATTATTAAATATTTCAAAAGGTAAAAACATTTTAAAAACTAAAATTTTAAAATATGAAACCAAAAACCAATCTTTAAAATTTAATTAATAAATTCCAAAGATCGTAGACGTCCTGCCTAAAAAAGAAATAAAGTTAAAAAAACACGATTCTGTGTTCTAAGAAATTATTAGGGTAAGAATTTTTTTGATTAATAAATATCCTGGACATTTACAAAACATGTAAACACAACAAGGGATAGGGAGACGGATTATGGGTTTAAGGTAAATGGGGTTCGAAAGACTTTATGTACATAGTTTCAGCCATTGTTGTGTTATAGCAGGAGCCTCAGATCTCCAAGGCATAGTAAAGTATCGACTTAACCTTTACCTTAAAAATGGCTAGCTTCAGAGGTAAGGCAAGGCTGGAGGAAGGGCGTAATAGCCAATAGAGCTCCTTCAAGGCTAACTTGGTTTGAACTATTTTCGTCTTAACATGTGTGTTCCAGGTGAGGCGTCGATCGATGTGCACTCCTAGGTAAGACACATGTTGAACTTGATTAAGATTTTTGCTCAATATTGATACGGTAGGGGTGTTACCGGGTCTCAGAGCAAAGGTCATATGTTGAGATTTGTCCTTGTTAAGGCTAAGACCCCATTCTGTTGTCCAGTCCGAAATCTTGTCTAAATGTCTCTGGAGGATAGAAGAGGCTTCGCGTGGGTTTGTGTGGCTAGACTAAATAAGTATTTAAAAACGCAATTATACAAATTATTAATATAAATATCTTAAAAATGATCCCAACTTATATCTTGATTATCTTGTATAATAATTAATGCCAACACTGTTATTTTTACCTATTCATAGTTATTTAAACAACGTATGGGAAAAATAGGCCCATAATTAAACATGAGTAAAATTCTAGAAAACGAGTGAAATGAGTTTTTTTAAGATAGTACTGATTTAATTATGTGCTCTCAATACGCATACTTATTAGCTATTTAATAACCAAATATAAAGTAATGAATAAGCAGACAAACCAGTATTTAATAAGGGTCAAAACAAAGCAAATACAATTAATGAAAGTGCCAAGCGAATTGAACCTTCGGTTTCAGTTTATATATTAAGATATATTAAGAAAATAGAGCACCATACACTATATCACTATTATTTTTGTTAATTTTAAACGACATTTAAAGACAAAAATTAACATTTAAGAAAAATTTTACCTTGGGTAAGTGGGGAAAAATTGATTAATAAATCATAATCTACTCTGTTGTAGAGGCAACAGAAATAATTTAAATCATGTGCTACTCAGATCTAAAATTGTAATTTTTAGTAGTTGAATTTTGGTAAAAAATACAAAATTTTTTATGTTTGCACAATTTGTGATTTTCTGAATAATGTTTAACAAAACAGTGTGTAATTATGAGGGACTTCATAGAAGAAACAATTTACAAAAATGTAAATTTTTTAATGGAATTAAATTAATTAACTAATAAATGTTTTAGAATGGAATAAATTCTTTAATAATAAACTGAATAAAATAAGATATCGTTTTATTTCATTTATTAAAGATTGTAATAATTTCAAAATTTAAATAAATAATTTATAAAAAAAATACTAAAATAATTCATAAAATTTATAATCACTCTGTAAAATATGAATATCAGTTTAGTAACAAGATAAACAATCATTTAACAGTTTCGTCTATTTCTAGAGATTAACGGAGAAAGAACTGACTGATAAGAAACCAGTAACAAAGTCGAGCTATTTCTATCTTAAATCTCCCATTTGAGAAGAAATCGCTAGTATTAACTAAGAAATATAGCCTGAGACCAATTGATTTGAAATCAGAGCGTCAAATTTCCCGTCCAAAGAGCAAATCAGTTGAACTGCATTCGATTCGGGGAAAGTGATCGCTTTCTTTTTCGAGACGCCGACCAGCGATCAATTAAAGATCGAGCCCTTCTTATCTCTCTCCGTTTTCGTTTTCTCACTCTCTTTTCTGATAAAGGCTCGCGTTGAAATCGAATCGAAGATAATCCCTCGATAATTCGATTCGATTGGGAGTGAGAAGGGAGCATCTGTGGAGGCATGAGGGCAGCACTTAAGATTTGAACTGAGGCAAAAACGCGCGCGCTTAAGTGTTTCGTGGTTGTTGCTCGAGATAAAAGAACGATTACAGCTCAATTTTCTAGTTGGGCCTTTGTGTGACACGAGTTATCGCTTGTAAATTCGCATTGTTATCGCTCTTGGCCCCCGGTGCAGCCTGCCTCTGCGTGTATTTGTGGGTAATTTATTGGCCTGATAAAGAGTTCTTGCCGGGTCGAACACCATTCCGCCGTCGTCGAATAGACCGCAATTCCCGAGTTCAGAGCGTCGTCGTTGTTAATTATTGCTGAACGTTTGGTGATAAGAGCGAGCGATTCCCAACCAAAGCCACACAAATAGACATCTCCTTCTTCTTCGCTTGGCCGATAACTTTTGTGGGAAATTCAGTTGTTGCCCTAGTAGTGCTGATAATAAGTCTGTTATTACTCAATTTGTACTACTTCTGGCTTCCATTTCTCTGTTTATTGATGTCAAACATCTATCAGCGCCAAATTGATTTTGAGCAAATATTTTATGCATTTTACTAGCACTTGATAAGGCCGATAATATCAGAAACTGAAAGATTTGGGTTTAGAATTTAATCAGCCATTTCTATCTTTTCTAGTTAAATTGAATTAAATTCTTCTGAGTTTATAATAGAGATGTTTTGAGCTATTGAGCAAGATTGTTTTGATTAAATGTTTCCAGAAATTTACTTTCTTAATGATTTCATTTAAATTATATAGAAATCTACTTTGAAGCGTTATAATAAATCGTTAAAAAAATTACTTTGTGTAAGAAAAAGGTCATGGCCTGAAATGAAATGGAATACATAGATTTTTTTGTAAAATAGTCAATTTCGATACAAGTGTTGTAATAACCGATTTCACATGTGTATTGAACGCTATTTTGTGTAATTCTAAAAAAAATACCAGTTAATTGGTAATTACTAATAAAAACGTTGGCAACGGTTTTTACAAATTGCGGAACAAGTAAGACACAGTCTAATCAAATTAGAAAGAGAACCACCACTTAAATAAATCTGAATTGATTGGAGAGAGATAGAAACATTTCCATCTCACTCTCATAAATTTTATCGAAAATTTGTAAAGATTGGGTTACGACAACAATTTGTAATTTCATTAAATTGGTGACAATTTGCGAGTATATATAGAAACAAGATTTCCCCCGAAAAAAATTACGAGTAGAATTCTAGGCCATATCCATAGTAGCCCCGTGCTATTATACTTCCCATTAATTCAAAAGTGTTTTCTTTTAAAACAATATTGAGTACATTCCATTTAAATCAAAACAATTATTTAATTCTGTCCTCAAAGTAACCCAGGTAGAATTATATGTTTTATCCTTTAAAAGTTATGAAATCCAATCACTATTATAAATACGAAAAATGGTAAAAAAAAATGTTTTATAATTAAATATGTAAAAAATACATAAATAATTAAAACGTGAGCCTGTTACAATACAAATGTAAAGATTCAACATCAAGTAAAAAAAAGTCCTATAGAGTTGCAAGCTCTTGATTCTCTCTTTGCGGACGTTTTTCTAAAATGGTAAAGGTTGCATCTCGCTTTCTCTTCATTTATTAGAATTAGAAGTGACAATTGTAAAGTCATATTGTGACGTCACGGACGGAGAATGTCTCGACTTTTCATTTTCTTGTTGTTAGAATGAGTTAGAATGAGAAGATGAGAAGAGAAGAGAGAATTTTGACGTCATATAGCTACATTTCAAAGGCACATTTCGGCCGGCCTAAAGCGACGGCCTTTGGGACGACAATATTCTCTTGCGGTAATATACATAAGGATAATATTACCGCACGGGTGCTGTAAAGTAAACCGTTACAGAACCAATTTGCGTTAAATAAAGGCTACTTTTCCATACGGAATTGCACAACATCATAAACACATTTTTTTTATTATCATAGTACATTATCATCTTAAATAGGCTTAACATTATAATTCAAACTAAGTTGTTGAATTTTTTTAATTGAAAATTTAGAAAATATTTATTATAATTGATAAAGATGCTCATTATTATAACCTTTTACATACTAGTTACCAAAACCTAATCTGGTTATGGTGTGTATTATAAATTATTTATTATGCAAATTTTCCTAGTTTTGTTACAACTATTGAGAAAATTCTATGAGTAAATTCTGAAAATGTAATTAAAACAATCATATTGTTAATAAAATATAGTTAAATCCATTTTATATGACTCCGCTTAATATGACGAATTTCAAAGCGAAGTTTTGCTTACATATAAAAAGTATTACACAATAGGCGGATATAATGACATGATAATGACTAATTATAACGTATTTTTAAGAAATTGTGACACGTTATATTGACATGACAACAAGATGGGAGCAACTTCGCTCTCAGTCTTTCCTTGATTAGCTTTTAATCTCACAGACAGTAATTGATAGAAAAATAGCATGTATTTTTGTTAATGATTAATGAAAAATTTAGAAAATATTCATATACATATAGGATGAACCTATTTAGTATTTTTTTTGTTTTGTCTTATTTCTTAATATTTTATCTCTATGTTTAATTTCCCTATGTTAAAATGAATTATTATAGTTAGGGGAAGTATGGCAAAATGAACTGAAACAAAATAAAATATCGTTAAACACAAGTTGGCGAAAATCAGTTTTTTAAAACCGTATGGACAAAATGGCATACCCCTTACTTCACAAATAAAACCCTGTATTAGTCTAAGAACGTATGTTCAAGAACTGTAACCCAATGCCAACGATTTACCATCCTCTGCCAGGCAGGATAGCCAAAGCCATTTGGGTTAAAAGACAGCTCAGTCAGTTGCGAGCTAAAAATTTAATTTTGATTATTCAGAGCATTAAAATAGTTATTTATGATACAAGGGTATAAAATGAGCCTTTTTTAACGATCGAGAAATACGAGCGAGTTTTTAATTGTAACCGAATTCATAATTTAATTTTTTTGCGTTTTCATTAAAAATACAGTCTGGAATAAATACAATACAATTTGTCGTTCAAAATGGCAAAGAAATTTGGACATTGAGGCACATTTGTTTGTAGATTATGACATTTTTTATTCACTAGTGAAATAAAAATTCAAAATTTTCACTGAGTGCCACAAAGTGAAACATTACGAAACTAAAATGGATATAGAAAAGCGTATGTTTCGATACGGGAGTGCAAAAAAAATATTTTGTACTCTTCGTTTATTAAAACAGCTGGGTTTTAGCCTCATATTAATATATTTCGATACAGGTGCTGTAATAACCTGCGGTTTTTTCAAATTGTGGAACAACAACTCACAACGAAATTTTCAAATTAAAATATTTAAAGAATAAATTTGGTTATGAGAACTATATGTAATTTCATTAAATTTGTGACAAATTGCGAGCAAATTTTGAAACGCACTCCGTGCTGTAAAGTAAACCGTTACAGAACCAATTTGAATTAAACAGAGGTTACTTTTCGATACGGAATTAGAAAAAACTAATTTGGGAGGAAATTATTGAAACTTATCTTATAAAGAATTCTACCAAATAAACGATTTTTTGGTTTTTCCTTTCTTTCGCTTTATTAACGTCGGCATCGTTGTTTAATATAACTGTAAATATATAATCCATTTTATTGTTTTCAAATTAATTTATAACATATTATTATTTTTTATCTATAATAATTTTATGGTCAAACAACCTCTAATAAAGTTATATTTTACGATGAATAATATTAGGAAAATTTAAGACTTTATTATCTCGTTTAGTGATTTAAAAGTGAAGTTTTGAATATATGATCTGAAAACTTTTTACGACCGATAATTTAAATAATTTCCAAAATTCCGTTTATATGAATTGAGTCAAAAATTTATTTGTTTATCAACAAAATATATAAATAAAACATTTTATAAAATACGATCGAAAGGCTTAAGAAAGTTTAAAAATCAAAATTGTGTTTTTCTAAGGTTCTGGAATAATATTTTATATTTTAAACAATTAAAATTTTTTATATTTGAACATAATTATGTATTTAATTTCTTTTAAAAATTAGCAATTCTGCATTTCAAATATAAAAACGATCATTATAAAAAATTGATTTGATAATAAGTGACTAATAATATTGCAAGTTCAATTATTTTATCGAATTTAATCAGTCTGATTTTATTACCAATTGCCACCGTTATCAGTTATTGGAGAAGAAGCTGTAATTGTATACTTTGATTAGATATCTAATATTCGTTTAGTCGTACAGAACAGACAAGATAATGAACAACTTGTACTTGAATAATTTTGATATTTAAAAATAGAATTGTTTGAAATTCATCAATTAATTTCAACTGCCGAAATTTATGTGGTTTTAAATAAAGTTGTAAAAGTAAATAATTTAGTTCATTGATATCTAATTAATGTAAAATGTATTATAATAGTTATTTTTACAACAAGGTCAATAAGATAAGTGATTCCGCACTTTAACCTGAAGATCTATTGTGCTCCCTCATATCTCTGCCCTAAAGTGTGTCCATAAGTTTTAGTCTTTGTATGAAATCTAATACTTGGTCTAACTTCAGAGTCTGGAGTTGCACCGTGTAGGGCTTATTGCCCGAGTGTTTTTATAATGCTTATCGACCGTGTTTTATACAAAATTTTATGTTTTTAAATAAATTAACGTAAAATCTAATAGTTCTTTAAATTTTTATAGGAATTTATGTTGCTCTGTCCCACACACTATACCCATTGTTTTCTTAATGCGGAAAAAGGATAGAACATTCCTAAATTAAAAATTAATTCAAATAAATCAAATAAACCAGTATTATGGATTTGAAATTTTGTTAGACTGTAATTCCATTGCACCATTCACTGAATTTAAAGAAAATTTATTGGTAATCGATTTGGATTTCTCCGGTTCAAGTTCTAATATTTGGAATATAGTTTTAAATGATGTGTATGTTTCTATTTCATAACATAATGTTGATTTGAAACCGAATTTTTCATATAAAAATCCATAACTGTAATCTGAGAGTGTCGGATAATGTTCGTCAATATTCGTTAATGTTCGTCAATATTCGATAATGTTCGTCAATATTCGTTAAAATTTGTCAGTATTTAACAGTAAAAACTCCAGTATCAAAATAGTTCTTAATATAAATTGATGAATTTCATTTATTGATGTCACGCTTTAACAATAATAAAAAAGCACTAGTGCTTTAAAGAATTCAAATTTGCTCTGTCACAGCCGTTATTATAACTTTGAGAGAGCGAATTTGATTATCATAATATCTATTTTAAGCAACAAAAATGCATAATAATTATTTATATAACAAGGTTGATAAGACATTAATAAACTCTATAGTTTTTAAAAAGAAATTTATAAAATATAAATTTATTTGGTCAAAGTTCTTTTTATAGCACACCACAGGTATTGTATAGTTGGACCAAACAACCTATTAATGAGTTATAGCTCTCACTCAAGTGGTACGGTACATAGAAGTGGATTAAAATTAAATAATGAAATAGATGCATATATCGGATGTCTCGAATGAATTACGCCTACTTAAACTATGTATAAGAGAAGGATACACTATATTATTTTTTCTCTTTTACTTCGAAAGTGAGAAACAGGAAAAACAATTTTATATTTTAATTATAAAAACGACTATTTCTTAGAATTTTTGGGTTGAAATTAATAAAAATTTGAATCGATCGTATACGATAAGCAATATTAAACACACGTTTCTTTTTTTAAAACAGTCGCTACACTCGTGACTTTACCCAAGTGTATACTCTTGCATTATCTTATCGTTTTCAATGCTTGAGTGGAATGCATAGAATCGAAGAGAAAAACCGGATCTTTCCAATACTAGTAATTTGCTGCTGTTCAATGAACGGAAACAAATGAAAGTTATGAAAGAATGGTCTTCTTCATAGTATGTGTGTTCTGTTTCGGTGGCAAAAACCTGTCAATAAATAGGCTCTATATAGAATCATCAGTTCGTGGTGCTAATCATATCATATCAAATAATTTTTCGTAAAAACATGATATTCAATTGTCAATTGTGAAAGATTGGCAAATGAATAGAGAGAGAGAGCATTTGATAACTTACGTAAAACCAATTGATTAGACCTAGACCGGTAACGGTTGTTGAGTCGTAGTAGAAGAATTGTAAATATTTAGTATGCATTTCTTGCTTACTTTTATTTTTTACACTTGCTCTTTTTTAAACGTCTAATTTGACACCCTTGTACCATAAATTACAATTTTCAAATCTCACTTCTCTAGTCCATTAATTTAAATTTAATTAATTCACCGCAAAATGATTTATGGATTAGACCAAAGGAAAATGTTGTCTAAAATAAAATACAAGATTTATAAAGATGATCGGATTTCTTCAAAAATTAATTTGACAAAATTTATTAATAGCCTCAGATTTTAAATTCAGGTTTTGACGATCTTCGCGGAATTTTGAGTGTTTCTAACTGTTTTATAAATGTAAGTAAGTTTTAAAAATTTGCTCTAAATATTTTTGTATAAAAAACACTGTCCTAATCTGTGAAAGGAAGCAACAAAAAACTAAAGTTTAATTAATTTAGAAAAAAAACTGTTTTTAATTACAAAATTAAGTAAAAACAACACTTTTTGCAAATAAAATGGCAGTTTTAAGTCAAAACTTTTACACCAAAACAATTTAATCAGCTTTTAATTCGCCTTTTTCTTATTTAACCGTTATTTGTTCAACTTTGAAGTATTATTCAATTCCATTTTAGTTGCAAAAAATAATCAAATACCGTTTTTACTTCATCTGTGCAAATGAATTTTTGCCAAAACAATGTTATAATGCTTACTTTCCAGCTCGAGAGGAGATCTGCGGGCAGCTGATACTCGGCTTTTTGCTCGGCGGGCTTTTGGTTTGAGGGGCTGTTATCAATTGAATTTCTGCTGGTAAAGTTACTGCCTTAATTCAATTTTAATTTGGACACTCTGGGGTCGCGTTTGTGGTCGTCATTTGGCTTTCAAAGCAATCCACACTCAAACGAAGAAAAAAAAACAAAAAGCCGAAAAAACAAAAGCGAAAAAGCGACCACAAATATAATAAAATTATCGGCGAAACAAGTTTCACCAGTTTCGTGAATTGTGTTTTTTCTTTCAAATCGAGAGAGCTTTAATTAAAACACACTCTGCCCGTTTACTTTGTTTGAAAATACATATCGATAAATACGATCTCCCAATACAACAACATATCCACGACAGTTTTAAGAACTTAGTATGCTGATTGGATGCAAATCCAATTCCACATTTGGCGGGAAAATTCAAAAAGTCACTTTTCCAATATCTGCCCATTTCAAGAAATAAATCCGAAAAACCAAAATCATGTCTATAAATAAAAAGAAATCCAAGTGATTTTAAATAAAGCTTAGAAAGTAAAACAGTGATAAAGCTGGAATTGGCTCACAAATCCACCACGCAACCAAGCAAGTGAGAAAATAAAATGAACGAATCAAAATCCAAAAATTTTTGGACATAGTGTGCCGTTAATTTCCTACAACAAAAACAGTGTAAAAACAACTGCTACGAGAAAAAGAATGTATCGATGACATGATTACAGTCCGGATGCTTTGATTCCCCCGATCAGAAACCAGTTCTCTCTCCAGATTAACACGGCAACCGGCTCTCTGGTGACAATTTATGAAAGATAGACTTAAACTGGGCGCCACCACTCTAATACAAGTTTCAATTTGAAAAAAACCCAAGTATGCTAATCTTTTTCCTCATCAGAAGCGCACACTGAAAAAACAAGTGCAATTTGTAATTGTCAATGACTTTGATCCGACTACAACTACATTCCAATTCTAATGATTTATTCGCTTTTATCTTATCCAGACATTCATTTTAATTACAAAACGATTCAGAGACTCATTGAACAGGTGATTTATTGGACATCCTGATGTGATCCTAATTTGACCACGCCTACTTTGATTACAATGTTTGTAAATTCAGGTTTCATTTTAATTAAATCGAATAAATTATATGCCAAATCAGTTGACTTTTTCGAGTGACCTTTTGACAAAAAGATGAACTTTTAGTGATAGAAAAAAGGTTTTCTCTTGAAAAATTTATAATTCCAAAAATGTAAATTTACTACCCGATAAAATTCCCATTTAATGAAAACCTTTTGATCCAGACGTAGTAGTTATTTTCATTGTTTCCAAAAGTGGATACGAATTTAAAAGCTTTGTCAAGGTCAAACAATAAATTATTGGTCAATTTTATAGGTTTCTATTCATTACATTTTGATTAAATCTCTATTCTTTTACATTATTTAATGCCTTTAAGAGTATATTACAAAATCAAAAAAAAAACAGGTAAATGTATATTTAATTAACTGCCATTTTGATTTTCAATCAATTGCTATTGTTGAATACTTTAATCAAAACAGTTTTTTTCTAATCATAAAATTAATATAATTTTATGCTAAAAACAATCAAGAGCTAATTGAATGAATTGAAATGGGAAATTTATTAGTTAGATTAAAATTTTACTAAAATAAATATATACTCAATTAGTTAAAAACCAGAACAAATGAAAATTTCAGATATGAATAAGACCAATTTTCTACTTGACAATTACACGTATTTTAATATTGGTTATCGACAGAGTTTCCTATTAAGCTTTATGCAGTTTTAATTGATTATTGCTAATGTATTCCTGTGTTTTTTATTTATACATTAAAATATCAATTCTCGTTTTTCTAAGCTAGTCCGAAAATAAACATATTTAAATAATAAATGATTTTTTACCGCAAACATTTCAATGAAAACTGATTTCTATATAATTTTAAAAAAATCTTGTGTTACAAATGTCATTCTTTGATAATAAAAGAAACGAAAGTGCTTAAAAATGTCTTTTTATTAGTACGTAATAAGTTATTTGTACTACAAAGAAGTAAATTATTTTTTTAGTGGCAGGCCGAAGAAGGGATTTTTTTTCAATTTAAGATTAAAAATCTAATATGTCAATTGGCCATCAAAATGGACAATTGTATTTGCAAGAGGATGTGTTTAGAATGAGTTTTAAAATATTTGACGTTATTTCAGATTGACTTTGAGCTAAATTTGTTTTTAGATTATGAATTTAATTTTTTCAATATGTAGAGAAAAATTTAAAACATTTTCTAAGATAGGTTGCACTAGATTGCAAAATAGAATTTTTTTTTAAATTTGTGTATTCATGTATTTTTTTAAAGTACAATTTTTACATACTGTGGTATCATAAAAAAATTATCAGCAAATAAAAATCTTTTTGTGCAATTCTGTATCGAAAAGTAGAATTTTCTTTACGCAAATTGATTCTGTAACTCTAATAAACACACTGTCTTACTTGCACACATTGTGCCCACAATTTGAAATAAAGGGCTGCGAACGGTTTTTAATTTTTAATTATCGATTAATTGATATTTTTTCAGAGTTACACAAAATAGCGTTCGATACACATGTGAAATCGGTTATTTAAGCACTTATTTACCTATTTTAACTCGCTGCGCTCGTCAATATACATGGTAAATTCGTGCTATAATAACCTCTATTTCACTAATTGTATCAAAATATACTCTTTATGAATTTTAATAAATTTTCCCTTTCAATTCCTCTAAGGAACATGGGGAGTTTTAGACTCAACCAACGGGGTTAGACTTTTCATGACTATTTGTTTTTCAGTGTATTATTAGTCATTTAATAACACCTAGACCAGTTGAAAAAGGATCCAGCCCATGGGTCGAACCCACGGCCTCCGAAGAGGCAGCCGGATGCATTAACACATCGATTATGAGGCGGTATTTTAGTTACATTCAATTGATATTATGATATTAATATTAGCCCTAAAGGCAATGATCAATTTGTTCAATTTGACCCTATATTTGTTCCATATATGTTCATATGTTCATTACTTTTAAAATTCAAAATATTTTTTATATTATTGCCTTATTTTTCGAAATTAAGATTTTTAGACTTTCAATGTGAGCTACTACCGGCCTGCTATGACATCGCGACACAAATTTTGAAAATTCCGGATATATTATATTTCAGATTGTTTAAATGAAGCCCCATAGAGGAGAAAAGTGGCGTGTGACTTTTACACTAACCTATTCGACATTTGCGGATTTTCGTATTTTTTTTCAAAAAATTGATTCAAGTATTTGAAAATATGCTATGACACAAAAGATATGTGCTGTGTGTAAATTTGAAGATCCAGATTCTTTTGTTTCTAGAGTTATCAAGAATGAACGAGTGCGGCTTTAACTTTGGTTTCAACTGTATATAAATAAATTGCCGTCAATAGAAACAATTTTGATACAAAAACTGTTGGTTTCAGTAAATCACATGAAAAATATAAATTATTGTTTTTTTAAAGCAAAAAAATGTTGTTTGAAACCAGTCATTTAATTAAGGAATGATCGAGAAATTTAATTACTTGTTTTAATAATTCTAATCATGGAATTGAGCAAGCACAACAGCAGCAAAAGCAAATAAAAGGCCATCCATAAATATTGGAGCTGAACTGATAACCTTTCAAACAAATTATCGCTGATATGGAAAGTAAATGTTGTTAATGTGGACTGTGTATTATTTAAATGTCTCTCTTTATGTAGGTCCATCAATCACAGTCTTATCATATCTACGAGCCGATTTGAAAATAATGACATGAGCCCGAGCTAATATTGACCAATTAATTTCATGAAAACGGCTCAATCCAGTGCACAAGTGCAGCAGACAAGACTTTTTAATCTATTTTTCTTCAATTTTTTTCTTATTTCATCTCCCGCTCCGTTGCATTTCTCTCTATTAAATTTCTTTTATTATACAATACCAGTAATAAGTAAATGGTGCTCTCTAATCAGAATGTCTCCGTATCACATAAATTGACCTCCAACAAATTTATTTTCGTACACAGAAATGCGTGTGTTTGTGCCTATCAAGTGGCTAATTTCGTTTCATAATAATAATTCCTCCTTCTTAGAGGAGGAGGAGAGGAGTAGACGAGAAACCAGAGCAGAGACTATCACTTGATGTTCAAATCAAAGTCGTTCAACGTGATAAGTAATACTGATCTGTTATTCTTGATCGTGTGACGCCGTTTGTCCTTATGTAAAATAACATTATACGTTTTAATAGTTATTTTGTGAAACTCCGTATAAAAAAATAACGCAAATTGGTTCTGTAACGGTTTTTTTACAGCACGCGTGCGGTAATAATTCAAAATTTGCACGGAAATTGTCACCAATTTAATGAAATTACATATTGTTGTCATTATCAAATCTCTGTACATTATTATTGAAATATTTGAAGTTGAGAATTTTGTTGTGAATAGTTGTTGCACAATTAGAAAAAACCGTTATTGGTTATTACAGCACTTGTATCGAAATATACTATTTTTTTTAATTTTAAGAGTAAATCATTTTTAAACGAATTTTTTCACAATTTTCTCAATTTTGATAAATAAACTGGTGTTTGCAATTTTTTTCATAAAAAATCATCTTTTCAATTATATTGAATGATTCGAATCCGATCATCTAATGGAATAAATCAAACTAAGGACTACTGTATATTCGTATAATAAATTAAAGTGACGATTATTATTAATTAAATGGTGATTTTCAATAAAAAAAAGGAATATTCCAAAACTTAAACAATTTTTTCTTAATGAAGTTGATGTGAAAAATTGCTATAGGCAAGAAAAGACTACATTGAAAATTTGCCCATTTCGCGTCATCGGTTCTTTTTATTCCACTAATTTATCAATATCGAATGCCAAAATTAATCGCAATCTGTCGTATTATCTGTTTTACATTCCACAAATTGAATAAATCATTTGTGTGTTTTAAACAATTTTCCCTGTAATTACATAAAGGTTTCTCACTCATCAATCTCTTTATAGTGTGAAGTACTTTGAAAACTTATTTTAGATGATATTAAGTTAAAAGCCTTTGAATATATTAAATTCACATGGATGGAAATCATGTGGATGAAGTATGACGTCGTATCCCGAAAACCTTAATGTTAAATAATTGATTTAGTTCAGGTTATTGTCATGAGGCTAGGCTTCTTTTTAAGAGTATTATAATATAATATTGCTCTTATTAAAATTAAAAATAATTCAAAATTATATTTTGAAGTATTAATTCGGAAAATTTGTTGATTTTTCATGTTATTATATAACTTGATCAAGCCAAGATAAATAGATCTGTTTCGACAATAAAATTGGTTTTCTCAAAAGTCTAATTGTATTGTCGGGTGCACCCACCTTATATATAAAAAAAAACTGTATTCTATTCAAAAATCAAACTTTAAAATATGTTGAAACATTAAGAACTATTAAAACTATCTGAGATTTTTTTTACTTCTAATACTTCACCTTTTTCATTGTAATGTCAAGGACAACCGCTTTAGAATTTAAACTTTTTTCATTGCAATGTCAAGGGTTGCTCATTTAAAATACATGGGCTGTTCTTGAAAATGCAATGAAAAAAGTTAAAATTCTAAAATGATCACTGTCGACATTGCACTGAAAATAGATGTAGTTATTCATAAGGACAAATGACGTCAACTGCGAAAACTATTAAAATCTGGTCAACCTTATTATCAGAAGTCGTTAGTCGGTTCAAGTAAGAGCAAATGAAATGATCCATAAAGAAACCGGACAAACAGACAGACAGACACACGACACGACAGAAACACTGAGGAACAAGTGCAAAGACGCCAGTCAATCAAATCCGCCACCATCACCTGTGTGTAATAATAAGGCTAGAAGAAACTATTAAAAATGAGACTACGAAGGTGATCCGGATCGCATAATACCTGAATACTGGATCTTTCGGTAAACGGTTTAATGTTTAAACACGGTAATTAAAAGCACACACAAATATGCAGATAGTTTTAAAGAGACACACCGAAAATAAATTGTCAGCGATCCAAGTAGTAAGCGGCGCAAGTCTTGTGAAAAAACAAAAGTCTGCTCTATTTTTGGTTAATTTGTCAGAGAAGAGAGTGCGAGCAGAGTGATTTTTACGGAGGAGATTCTTCGACTTTCCGCGCGCGGAATCTGGACTATTTTTCCGCACCGGGGTTTTCGGGGGTAATTCATCCTTGTCATTGAACCGGCGCGCATTCAATCGCTCGCGCTTGGCTTAGGTCTTTAAAAATAGCCTACTCTATTCCAAGTCGAGAGTGGCGTTTAGGTTTTTGTTTTTTCTTACTTTTTTCACCACTTCCTTTTTCTTTGTTCTGCCTGCACAGCAATTTTATCTCGATTTTTCACACTGAAAATACAATTGGTAAGTAATTAAGATTGTTTTGATGTTTGATATTTTTCCTAAAGCGAAAAAAAACCAGAAAACTGAAAATAAGGCAATTGTTTTGTAGGGGTTTTGCCACGAGGCGCAAAATATGGTGGTCAATAAAATGGTCTATTATCGATGCTGTTTTGTTCTCTTTCTTTTCCATTATTAAAAGCACACATATTCGTCGTCTCTCGTCGAAAACACAACTACAGAATGTGCCATAAATTTGCATTTGCGCAAATTTATAGAAATAAAAGAGTAATATATTTATTTTTTGTTTTTTCATCGTCGTCTCCCAAATTCATGGCTTGCTGGCTTCTTGGCAAACACTTTGGCAACATACGTTCTAGAAAGAAATAAGCGCTCAAACTATTATATTTATTATGTACTATAGAACACTACAGAAAGAAAAAAGCAAGTCTCTGAAGCCTGCTGCTGGCTGTGCTGATATCGGACATATTTATTTCAAATTTATTTAAATTCTTGAAACGGCATTGTCGATAGGAAGGTGGGCACACACACGCACCACGCACACACCCAAACACGCGATTAATTGAAAAAAAACGCGCGCTTTGTTGAGGAAAAAAGCGACGGCCAGTTTCTTTTTATTATCGGTGGGCTTTATTTGTATTTCGTTATGTGGTGGACGGACGACGATGGTTCTAGTAGTTCCTCCTCATGTATTATATTAGACTATATGTGTGTTTTATTATGAGTGGTGTGGCGATTAAATTCAGTACAGTACTCCGCAAATAATGCAGACCCTTGCCAGCTCCTCCAAACAGCAGCGCCACTATACCAAAAATGCAAACCGTTTTTCAACCATTCACACATTAATGCCAACGATAACAAACTGATATTTGGATTAGGACGGCTTTACTGTAGACAGTGAGATGGTGAAGTCATTGTACAAAATACGATGATTTTTGTTATAATGTTATTGCTTTTGATTTTGAATAAATGCAATGATCAAATCTGTAAAGATAACAACTTTAATTACATAAAGTTAAATAAAGTAATAACTTTGCAATATTGCATTGATTTTTTTATATTTAAATAATTTGAAAAAATTCTACAACATTAAAAAGAAATATTTAGAAAGATCTCTTTAGTTTTTGATGATTTAAAAAAAGTTAAACTATGTCACTTTTTGAGATTTTAGTTTATATTGTTGAGTTATAAATTTCATCTTTATAAATCCTTGGCAATGATTAAATTTTAACATATAAATACATACATGGATTTAGATTGATAAAAAGTACTTTTTTTTAAGAATTTACAATTATTTACAAAAATATGCAGAAAATAAACTAAAAAATATTTTTGCTATATTTTTGCCTTTAATTTTGTTGTGTAAAAAAACAATTTCTATTCTTGATAGAAAAAATGAAATTGTTCAAAACAGGAAGAGGGAAATTGAAAAGGGCGGAGCTACGTAATCTAATTGTATTGGTATTAAACTGCTGTTTAGTATTGGTTTTAAAACAGAATTCTTATGAAATTGTTCAAATTAACATAAATTTAAATAAAAGTAAATGATATTAAGCATTTGATAATAACAATTTATCAATGAAACTGGGTTTTTTTAAATTAACAAATTTATTTTCCAAAAAATATCAAATTAATATATAATTATATAAATGCCTTCATTTCATTAACTTTTTTATTATGACTTTAAAATATTCTTTTTTTTTCAATTTTTCGTCCTAAATCATAGTAATTGTATATTATTTTTATTGTTGAACAAATAACATAAATAAATAAGATTCTTTAATTTATATCAATAATACATATAGTGCTTATATTTTTGGTAAATAAATTATTTCGAGAGGGGAATTATTAAAATCACGAAACAATCCATATATATCATTTTTCGAAAATAGTCTCACTTAAACCCTTGATTTATATCCTAATGAATAACTTAAGTCATTTATTGACATTATAAGTTAATTCTACCTCGAAATATTAAAATTACTTCTAATTTATTCAACTGAAATCCCAAAAAGTCCCTTTAAATGCAACGTTCCCTCACTCCTCGCATTCAGTATCAGTTTCTTTGCACCCGTAATCGCTGCTCGGACTGTAAATTACCGTATCGCTTTCATTCATTTATGAATCGCGTTTGGACGACGGCGACGTCGACGGGGCTTTCTGTTTGACATAAGCTCTCGTCTCAGTCAATTCAAAAAAATTCTCCGAGTCGGTAAGAACGCGCGGTCCCGTCGTCATCGTCGTCGCCGTCGTTGTTCCCGTCCGTCCTGTCCTGACCACCATATCACCACCAGTAGAGTCAGAGTGGTGGTGGTGCCAGGAAAAGGGCGCATTATCCGTTGTCGTTGCACCGCGGTCTGAATCGTGTTTCGTTGGTGAATTTGCAGTGTGCGAAATCCATCAAGTGTGAAAAGTGGTTAGAAAAATATTAAATTACAATTGCAATTGCCAGTTGAGAACTGACTGATCAAGTGACTGCAAAAAGGGCAAAAAACCCGAGTCTGAGATTTGCAATTAATTCTTCGGGCAATTTTCTTCGCGCAATAAAATAATCGTAAAGTCAGTTTTATCGAGGCGCGCGCAAAAAACGCAAAAAATCGGGAGTAGAGTCCAAATAAATTGTGCTGTGCGAAAAACGGTTGCTAAAAACTAATCAAGAAAAAATTGGCCATATGAATTTTGACCGAGAATCAACTCCGTCCCGAGATCTAGAGTTCGTGAGTTCGATATTGGACGGAGAGAAGGAATGTAATATGTTCAAAGAGACTAGCCCAAATTACAATTTTTTAAACTATCAAGAAGACATAAAATGTTCTCGAAATTCGCAGCTTTTGTATATAATAAAGTCATGCACACAGGCTGTTTAATGGTGATGACTTTGGACAGATGTTCCCCAGTTTATTCAAGATGGGACCAATGGGAATTTTTCCGCATTTTTCGTACTCTTTTTTTTCTGTTTGATCGATGAGAAAATTGTAAAATTCATGTAATTTTTTGTGCGACTTGTTCAAAATTAACACAAATTAAGATGTAAAAAAGAATCAATTGCATACAATCCTGTCCAATTGGAGAGGAGCAGCCACTCCCCGGATTGTTGTACATGTGCTCGGGGGGCTGCCGATCGGACCGTGAAGAAGATGAAAAACGGGAAGGCGAGTCTGTGGAGCGCCCAGTCAAGCGCTTCGATCAATGTCTGTCAATGAGGGCTTCTCATTTTTCGGTAAATTTACCGTGAAATTTAATTTTTACCCAATTAACAAACCAAATATGATCGCCCCTGATTAAATATGGATTAGGTAATTCATATGGATCGTTTAAATACTGGCTAGAGGAGAAGAAGAAGTATTGGTTGGGTTCGGCTTTGAATATTATTAATTTAAAAAGAACTACGAATTGTGAGAAAAATACAATAAAATGAAATGTGATTTTTGGTGAGTTTCTGTGAATTGAATATGGTTCTGTGAGTTGATCGATATCAGCAATTTGGAGAAGAAATGTGATGAGGAGGAGAAAAGAGGAGGAAGTACGGTTCTGTTCACATCTTACCGGGCAGCATTAGATGGTATTTCAGTAACGGTTCTAATACTGTCAGGTAAAGATGTCGTCCGAGCCCTGAAAATCAACACTCTAATAACATTTCAACAATAATCATCATAGCAGCCTACGACTTTTGTTTTATATGAAAAGAAAGAACAAAAGTGAGATCGCCTCACCCGCGCTTCGTCGTCGCCAACTCCGATGATCGCCGTTGTTGCCACGATTTTGGTATGTTTGTAAAAAGATTTATTGAAGAGTTCGTCTCTCTGTGAAAAACACGTGGTCGGAATAATTGATGATGATGATGATTGTGTGGTGTGTACTCGCTCTCTTCGGCTGTTGGTTGGCTGTTCCCTTCCCGCCAAACCAAAGCCAAGTCCGCGAGCAACCAAGGGGCGCGCATTAGCAACGGATTTAAACACGTGGTAATTCACGTCACTGTGCCTACTTTGTCTGATAATAATTTCAATTCTTTATGAAAAGTAGCAAGCAAAGAAAAAAAAAACAAAATTTAAATGCAAATGTCAGATACGGAGAATATTTATTGGAAGAAATATATAATTTTATAATAAAGACGTGGCCTGTTTTCGTGTGTTATCACACAATCTCCCATTTATTTGTCACACTTGAGGAAATGGCTTGAACACACTCAATTTTTAACCTCGATCCCATTTTTTCCATTTTATATTTATATAAATATTCTTTATTATTGTGTATATGTAATCAGTAATTTTGTATAAAATGGATTTTTCGTCGTTCCTCCTGGCTTAATTATAAAAATAAAATTCAGTGTGATCGTTTGTGATCGAGCGGGCGCGCGAGAGAGAGGAAAATTCAGGCTGTTCTATAAAGTAGACAAAAGCCATCATTCTTTAGTCGCGTCCGAGAACAACGGTAAAAAATGAAAATAAATTAGTTATTTTTGGTTAAATACGTATCTCTTCTCAAGGCAATAGAGACACACATCTAAATAACTCACAGTTTGCTCCTCTCCTCTGACTGCCTGACTGTTACGAAACCTAACTATTAGAGATTGAAATAAAAAGAACGATCATCAGGCATCAGGCTGCTGCTCTGGCAGGAACCGACGAAAAAAAAACTGTCGAACAGCAACAAGAATCTCAACACTCAGAGACACTTACTCAGCCTCTTCTTTTTATTCTTTCACAATAATGGCAGTCGACACAAACTGGGAGATATATATTTTTGAAAATAGAAAGCAATAGATAATTCCATTCTATTCTTGAGAGACCCGACTATCACATTCCATAAGAAACTCCTCTCCTTTTTTCCTCTTGCTGGCTGTTCTCGCTAGGGCGACAATCTCCCGCAATGAACCAGATCACGTACGCTTTCTTATATAAATTACGTCATTTAAAAAAACAAAAATTAAGAAAAACACTTTCACACTTACACAGTATTTTATTTGTTTTTGATGTAAGTCATTTTAAGGAAATTTTTTGTTACTATTGATAAAAATGTTATCTATTGATTTGAAATTCATGATTAATTTTTTATTGCAATTATTTATAACCTAAACAGAAAATAGAAATGTCAAATATTGAAACGTCATTTTTCTAATAAAACTTATGTAAAAAGTCATTGATCTCTGAAAAACACATTTTATGGTGTTTTTTGTATCGCAAGTCCAAAGTCATTGTATTTTAAAAATTATGTTGCACTATTTCTACATTCATAAAACAAAAAAATATAAAATCAGTAATACAAAACTGAAAAGCTTAATTTATTATACTATTCTGTACTAAATAAGTTACACTTAAAAAATATTATTTCTTACTTCTTAAAACAAAAAAAATGTATATAATCAAATCATTAAAATCATCATACATCAAACTTTTTAATATAAATTCAATAAAAAAAACAATTGCCGAAACTTCAAACGTCATTAGTAGTTTCATATAAAACTTCATCTTTTTATCAAAGTTTTTCTCTCTTATGAGACAATGTTTATTTCTAAAAACTTTATATTATTTTTCAACAATTTTATGTCTAGTTTTTAAAACAATTGCCTTTTCTATGAGAAACCATGTTTATTAATGCTTTTTGTTGTTCATGGTATACTAGGTTTTCTTTTTTAAATACCTTACTATTAACCTTTTTAGGTATTAAAATAAATTGTTATTATTTATGTTCAGAGAAAACAAATTTATTTTTGGAAAAAATTACAATACCTTAATGAATAACTGGATTTATATCTTGCGAATTACGCAAATATCAACCTTTTAAGTAAATTAATTGAATATTTATACGAAATATTTAACCAGAGTGAAATGTCAATTACCTGAAATTATCATTCCAATTTAAAGTCCACTGGAAATTGCGATTAAAGATATGTTCTTCCCACTTTTGGCTGCAGGTGAATAAACAATGGAAATGGGAACCTGGTCAGTGAACGAGCGCCAGGATTTATTATCCATTTTTTCGGTCAATTAGGGCGTGTATTTAGTATCTTTGGGGGGTTCTCATTAGCACGGAACTCTACACGGACGGGCAGGTCATTTAATTATTCGAAAGCACGCGTAAAACGCCACTCCGACCGATTCTAAACTACCTACGCATTTTGTACATTATCGTAATTGCACATGAGTGAATTTAATAATTTTGTCCATTGCCAAATGACAGCCACTGTGCTTGGTCTCCGCGCGCTAATCGCGTCCATAATTTAAATTCCGTTCCTGGGGACAATATTTCTCTGGCCGCACAAAGACCTTAAACTGGCGAAAAAGCCGCTCTGCACGGACTTTAGTTAATGCCATGTCCACACGGATCTACAGTGACGAGCAAAAGAAAAGGCGCGCGCTCGGAATTTGATATTCGATTCTTGCGGAAACTCAAATTTTGTTATTCGCTTCATGGGTCTGGATTGTATTTATTGGTGTATTTACCCCCATAAAGAGCTATGTACTCGATCAGTGAGTGAACATAAAATATTCGTCTTTCTGCCCAATTGGAATTTCAAGTTTTGCTGATGGTTTTATTCGGGGCTTTTTTTGGATTATTATTATTCGAACGCGACGAACATTATGAAATTGGTGCGTTTGATAGTGTTCGGGCATTTTGTGGAGTGAAAAAAGAGCTGAAATTAATTCGCGCCTTTTCATCATCAAATATTTGAACAGATGCAAACTCCCATATTACCGTAGTTGTGTGTGCTGCTCCACAGCAGCAGCCCGAGTCTTTATTAGAGTTTCTGGTTTTTGAATATAAATTCCGTAAGGCGATCTTTCTTCATCCTCCTCAGCGTTTGTCGATCGTCGTTCAGAGAGACTTTTTCTGCTTTTTTTCTGTTCTTGATGTGATCTGTGATCGGTGGTGGTGGTGTGTTTTTGAGGCGACACCAACAGGTCCAAAACTATCAGCATTTCTCTCCTCATCATCTCCCTCCCTCGAGAGTGGTGATCAGAAGAAAACAGTTGATCAGTGGAAAGGCAAGGCGGCGAAGAGGCCCAAAACTGGACATGAACAACTGGTTATGGAGTAGAATTGCTGTTCTCGCTGACCAAGAGCCAAGAACCGGACCGCGCGATCGCCTCAATTACACGCCAGAATCAGCATTACACACGTCCCATTAATACCTTTCCGCTCGCTCTTGACGATTCTGCAGTTTGAACATTGCCAAATGTGTGTTTGCCTTTTCAATTTGCACGTAATTGAAACAATTTTTCCAAACAACCGTGCCAATGTCAATGACTTTTCTCACTTTTTCAAGCCAATTCTTTGTTTTCTTTTCATTTTCTTTTTAAAAAATATTGAAAAACAGTTATTTGCTATAAAATATATCCGCTATTAAAATACAAGTAATAAAAAGTGAGGTTTTTATGGCTAAATTCTGATCTTTTAGGTAAAAGTTGATCTTTCCAAAAACACGTGTTTTTTTCTCAAGAATTAAATTCACATAAAGTGAAATCTTTAATATCCGTACCCTTGTTTAATTTGTTTCTCAATTTCAAGTGTTTTTGAATTCATTTTTCACCTTTTAATCCAAAATTATTGATAACTATTACACTAAATTAAACTCTCTATATTGAGATGACTCAAGCGCAGCGAGACTAATCCAACAATAATGAAAGCTTAATTAGCTCATTCGCAATAAATCAGATTTAATTAAAACCGAAATTAGTCGATTCAGCATTTTTGCACGATACAAGTATGAAAAATGCCATAAATATTAAAGATTAGGTTTAATATTACCTCATGTTTTATTCAGGTAGTCTTCGTTGGAGATAAATTTGAGATTATCTGGATTTTGTGATGAAAACGTGGTAAAAACAGCTGTTATCAGAGTTTTGTAGGGGACAAATGGTGATTTGTATTAATTTTATTTGAAATACTATCTTAACATTTCATTCTTGATTAGTATTTTTGTTTCAAATATATTAAATGTTTTTAAAGATTCTTGTAATATAAAGTAAATATTTGTCTCGAAAAATCTTAATTTTTGTACTGATTTAAAACTCTTTTTTCTTGTTTTTTTTTATAGAAAATTGACCATTTAATTGTTGATCAAAGAATAAAACCGATTAGTAAACATATAACATATAAAACATATAAACATATTTAATAAAAAAAAAATTCTCAGACGTAATAACTGTTTTAAAGAAGTGATTAATCTTGGTAAAAAAAGGTTGTGCATTCCCGACGACGCCTGGTCATATGTGTATAATTGTGACGTCACTATTGACAACTCGTTCATAAATTTTTTTTTAAATTATGCAGTTTATACTGCACAAATAAACGATTCAACTTTTTAAAACTAAAACTTATCCGGCAAAAACTTCTAGCTTTGATAACATAATAGTTAATTTTCAGTAATTTTTATTATATTTATGTTAAATAAAATCAAAATTATTGAAGTGAACATTTGAGTTCAAACTTAATTTTCAAATTTGTTTGATATTGTTATATCGCCATTTAAAAATATTATATAAAAGGGACTAGCGTAGTGTTTTAAAAATAGGACAATTCGTTAAAATGTCATTCAAAAAATATTATTAACGTAATTTCAATTATTTACATAATTTTTTTTTTATATATTTTACAATTTTATTACATATTAGTGAAATAAACAAGTTTTGGTAATGCTTATCTGCCATGTTTAAAACAAGACTTCATGCAATTTTGTTTTTAAAAATCGTGGATTTCTTTAAAAAAATCCCCTAAACATTTTTGTTCTCGTGTTATGTATTCTCTTTCTTTTATCGGTAAGCTTATTGTCATTTTGAAATAGCATTTGTTTAAGGAAGATCACATATATACTTTATATAATCACTTACTTATCGACCTTGTTGTATTAATATAAATATAATGATGCTTTAAAATAACTTGGAAAAAACGTCACAATACTCGTACATTCAAAAATGTATGTCATAATAAAGTTCAACAAACTGTCAAATTTTTTTCAATTCTCACAATCACAAAGCTTCGATTTTATAACATACTTAAAATTGACATATGTAACTATTTTTAAAGTTTGTCTCAATTTCCTGCCTAAATAAAACGGCAATAAATAAAACGACTTTAATTTACGCATTATTGCAAAACCAATAAAAGTGTCGCTCTGAATGCGGATTTTGTAGGTGTGATCTGACGAAATTTATATCGTTTGTGGTGTGTTTTGTTTTTTTTCGGGCTGATGTCACTCAACCGGGCTCCTTAGGTACCTCTCGGAAGAATCTTGTTTTGAGCTACATGTAAACGATCGCGAAAAAACGGTGAGGCGTTAAAGACATGATGGAATTGTTGGATTTGTGTCCTCTCGAACGTTGCTCCATATATATTTTTTTCACGATCTCATTTTATTTTTCCCATTTCGTTGCGTTCTTCTGTTGTGTTTTATTTTAAGATAGAATAAGTGACATATTAATGAGTTTGCTGGTTCTAATCTCGTTCCTGAATTTCTAATTTCAAGGAACTTACAAAACACACAACAACTCAAAGATCACTCACACTAAGAGAGAGAAAAGAACAAAATTTGTCGCCGCCGCCGGCTGAGTTTCAGAAAACAGAATATATAATATAATAAAGATCGTCGTCGTCATTTTGCTGCTGGTTGGAAAGTATCTTTAACAGCTGTTTTTCTGGCAGCTCATAAGCTGCTTGTGAAAGACGGATTCTCGGGGAATATTTAAGACTCCTCAACAATGTCGGTAATTAAGAGCAGGGGTCGTCAAGTTGGTCCCAAAATCAAATTGTGTAATTTTTCGAAATTGATTCTTCTGTTTGGAAAATCTGTCAAATTCTTTTGTTATTCAATTTAATTCTGAATCTCAGCTCAAACTCAAATTTGCTTTTCACACTTTTTCAGACTCAAACTAATCTAGCTTAATTTGCAGCTCCCCCTCCAACTCACTCGGTTTTTATGCGATAAAATCTTACAAACACTACTCCCACGAGACCTTAACCAATTAATCTCATAATCTGAACTCATAACAAGAGAATTGTGCCAGCAAATTAATGTGATAAACTCACAAATTTATCGCTGAAAATAAATATAAATCAAAAGCTAGAGTTTAATTATAGAACTCTTTTCCTACTGAAAATGAAAGTTGTCAACCATAATTTCTCTCGCTATTTCAATTTCTATTTCCGTCACACTTTTGTGTCCAAATGCAAGAAAGATTGTATGTTGACTTTTGTCAGATCGTCAAAATAGACATGTGTACAGAGGTGTACACAGTGCACAAGTACTGGCAATGAGAAGTCAGTGGGCTTAAGCGTCTAGCCAATAGAACACCTAATTCTTTGGAGCTTCTGTATTTAGTTTTACGGTCCAGGTCATTTTGTTGAGATCATTGGAATATTTATTAAATTAAATATTTAGAAACTTTATATTAATTTAAACACTTCAATCCAACATTCCTTTATCGAATAATTTTTTACTTAAAGCTTTTTTCTAGCGATTTTTTTATTTAAAATTAACAAGTAATACATAAACTTATATTATTGATATCAATTGTATAAATTAATTATCTTATTGTGTTGATAAATAGGTACAAAATTGATAAATATTTAAAATACGGATAAGAAATTAAATTATTTTGTTAGAAATCATACACCAACATTTTGATACAAATTTATCACTAATTCTATAGTTGTAATTTATGATGGGTTAAGAGTTAATCTTTTCTACTTAAATTTTAATTGTGATTTTTAAAACCCGTGAAATTGCAAAAAGTAACTGTTGATTCACAATCGCAAACACACTTTTAATTATTCGTATAATTTTAAAGCATACAAATATTTATTTTCAAATAATTTTTAATAATTAACAATATAATGGAAGAATATAAACTATTAATAATTTAAAATTAATTTTCACTTTTATTTAGATCGATTGCTTTCATTGCCAATATTATCCAAAATATTAGTACTAGAAAATGTAATATTAAGATAAAAATTATAATTAAAATATATAAATTTCATATAAAATTTAGAATATCCCCTTAATTAAAAAATAAGTATATTTTCGCAAAATTGTGTGTAGAATCTGAATAGATTACCAACTATTTCAGTCAAAATTAATCACCAAAAACTCTATCTTGTTGGCGCATTGGGAGAAAATATGCCCCCTGTCGTAAAAGGTTGAAACGATATTGCTGTACGGAAAAATTCGCATGCCTTTTTATAATTTTTTGCAACAAACCTAGTCTTTTGTTTTATAGTGCAGACGATGGCCAATGATAAAACCTTTCTTCGTGCCAAAACAAATTGAGATGAGATTGATACACTCCGAGATATTTATTAATATTTAATCGAAGACCCCTGTCGTAAAAGGATGAAACGCAGTGTATAAATAGTTTTGATAAAGTCATAATGTTTTTTTATTATAGCATACAGTGTGTATTTTAAAATTTATACTACATATATATAATTTTACTGTTTACTTTTGACTTTTAGAAGTTTTGCTTGATAAAAAAATATAAAAAAATACAATACAACTATTGATTATATATTTAATAAATTGTATTTAATCTTTAATAAATATTTTGAATTATTATTATTATTTTATTTATAGTAAAACTTTAATACAAATTCGAATTTATTAAGAAAAAATTTATTTGTATCTTCTGAAAAAGTCCCTTGTTTGTACAAAATTATAAAATTGGGTAATAAATATAACCTGGAGCCATATTTTCAAACAGTAAACGTGTTTATTTAATAGCGAGAAAAAAAAATTCTACGATATCGCCAGAAATTTATTTGCCTTGAGTGAGGAATTGTGAGGAAAAAAGGTGGTATAATAATGAACACGTGTTTAAACCACATTAAAGTGGGTCTGCCTTTGCTCTGGAGCCACTGGATGGAGCTGTATTGTCCACACCGCAGAGAGAACTTAATAAGTTCCGGTACGTCGCATAAAAAGCCAAAGAAATTGTTAATCAGATGAATGTTTTATTTTATTGCACCGTGGTTCAGAAATTGAATAAATTTGAATATTATTGATTTATGCTAATAAATTTACAAGTTGGTTGTAAAGCGATTTAAAATCGAGAAAATAAGAAAATGAAAAAATTGCCTCGAGGTAAAAATCAATCGAATGCATTTTTGTTTTTTTTTCTTCATTTTATCACAAAGACACGTTCCAAGTGGGGTTTTGACCGGATTGGGGTTCAGTAGCTGGACCCAAGTCAGGTGTTAATCAAATCTAGAGGCGGAAAATGGACTGAAAAACGATTTAAATAGCTAAACACAACGATTAATCTACATTTCGCTTGTTTTCGTTACGGTGAAACGAAAGAGAGAAAGATAAGGCATTTGGGTGCATTTAATCACTCCAGTCCCCAATCAACTTTCGCCAAAAATGTAGGCCCAGTTTTTTCATCTCTCTGTTTTATCTTTGGAATAGAAAACTCAAATTTAGAGTTGACGAGTGGAGGTGGATCTGCTGATTAAAATCCGATCTCAGCTGGCCGTCAATTTTATTGCCTCGGATTTTATTTTTCAATACTCTTTCTCTTTCTCCCTATGCTTTTTCTTTCTCTCTTTTTTTCTTTAAAGTCAAATAAATTATGCAAATCGATTTCGACTCATAAATTAGATTAACCTACGTGCAACTGTGTATCTGTGTGTGAATCGAATATTTTAATTTCTAATTCCAGTTTTCCCGATGCATACCAATTTGCTTTTATTGTGTAAATTGATTTAAAGTATTATTGGTGAATACCTTTGATAGACAGCCTACTTGAAGAACTCTAACATAATTCATTTAACAAATAAAAAAAAACAAATACGCCTCTAGTTACAATTATAACTAAATTGATTTTCTAATTAAGTGCCTGAAACCATCAATCTCAATATGTGAAATTCAATTTCTTATTAATAATAAAAAACAAAAAAAATCATTTTAATATATGTATTTAAAATGGTGAAAATACGATTGATATTTTTCTTAATATTAATTTATAAATCATAAAAATTAAAAAAATTTAAAAATTTTCTATTCTAAAGTATAACCTGAAGGTAGTCACTCCATATACTCAGAATTTTTAGTGTGATATGTAGATTTTGAACAATTATTCCCATAAAAATCACTATTTAACACTTCTCTTCAGTGATTTGAATAGCTTAATTGGTAAATACATAATAATTAAATTTTAGGATACAGGTTCGATGCTCCAAATTTGGTATTTATATTTTTTTCTTTGTTAGGTAATTTTTCATTAAATTTTTATGAAATTTTTTAAAAAATGTGTTTCTTTTTAATTAATTGTTTTGATATAATAAAATTAATTTTTTAGAAAATTGAAATAAAATTTTACTTCAATGATTGTCGTGCCCATAGATCAAATCATGTAAAAATATGGCACATATGGCAGGGAAATTTCTTGAGTACATGTAAACTGTAACTGAAACATAAGTAACAATAGAAATTTAATAACGAATTTTATAAGAAATTTTAATGATATTGAGTATTAAAAATAAGTTTTGTAATCTTAATGTCTAGATTTAGGACGATTACATATCGATATAAGGATATTTGATATTATTCAATTATATTTTCAATTATTTTTAACAATATTGATAAATGATTTAAGACATCGCCATGAAGAAGAAAAGGCAAAATTTGGCTGAAATTAGTATATTTCGATACAAGTGGTGAAATAGTGGTTATTAGAGCACGAATTTAACATGTATTTTGACGAGCGCAGTGATTAATAATATTTATTTAAAAAAATTTTTAAAGCAACATCTTTATCGGTCTATAAAATTGAAAATGAAAAGCAAACTTCTCTCTCTCCCCTTTATATTCAATTCAACGATACATAAATATTTGCAAGATATAATTGATGATAATACATATGTTACAAATATTTATGCATCTGAATAGTCGAATTGATAAAAATGGGAAGAGAGAGAGAAGTTTTCGATAAAATTTTAGTTTCCAACAGTTATATTTTTAATTTTAAAATATTGGTTCTCGCTGATGGTCACAATGTAAACAGACCNAAGATATAATTGATGATAATACATATGTTACAAATATTAATGCATCTGAATAGTCGAATTAATTAAAAATGGGAAGAGAGAGAGAGAGAGAAATTTTAGTTTCCAACAGTTATATTTTT
>JXOV01009570.1:3416-30354 GCA_001014945.1 Clogmia albipunctata | reverse complement strand
AAATATTGCACATCACTATTATTTATACAACTAGCTCGATAATATAAGGTATTATTGAACACTAGGGTCATTTTAAGTCACGAGAGTAGCGAGAGTGGTTTAAAGTAGGCCCATGTGCTTAGTAATGCTTTTCGACCGTGTTTTATCCATTTTTGTATGCAGTTTTAATAAAATAATATACAAATTTTCACTTTCGTTTTGCACTTTCATATCGAATCGTAACATATGCTTTTCATTGTCCATTTAAGTTCGTAATGTTCCACTTTTTCGCACTGNGTAGCGAGAGTGGTTTAAAGTAGGCCCATGTGCTTAGTAATGCTTTTCGACCGTGTTTTATCCATTTTTGTATGCAGTTTTAATAAAATAATATACAAATTTTCACTTTCGTTTTGCACTTTCATATCGAATCGTAACATATGCTTTTCATTGTCCATTTAAGTTCGTAATGTTCCACTTTTTCGCACTGGGTGAAAATTTTGAATTTTTATTTCACTAGGGCGAAAGAAATCATAAATCTTCGAATAAATTTGTCAAAATTTCGATCCTGTTTTGAAAAAAAACTGTTAAATTTTAAATCCAGACCCTTAAAACGGTAAAATAATCGTTTAAATTGAAACCGTAGTAACGTCCAAATTAAAGATAATTTTATGTGAATTATTGAGGATAGTGCAAAAAAATTTATGTCCTGCTCTGGTGAAAAAGCCGTTTTTTAACTCGGAAACGAAGAAAAACTGGCATAACGCCTTTATATAATATTTCACACTCATTTCTTCGTTAACAAATGGCTCATTTTACACCCTCTTTTACAAATAACTATTTTATGATTAGAAGTTATGAAGGTTACATTTAATAACAAATAAAAAGTACTATTGCAAATTCGTCAGACCGCCAGGGAATTGTCTATTCACAGTCCTCCACAATATGGGAAGTTGTTTGTTTTGGATGTCCGCTGCAAGATGGATCCTCCCTATAACTCCGTTTCTGTAGCTGGTAATTGCATCTGCTTTGCCCCGTCCGAATCCTGTTTAAGGAAATCCAAATATTCCTGGGCAGGTCAAAGCCAGGAACTTCCTCAGATGGATCCTCCATTAAATGGGCGGTTTTTTCGACCACAAACGCTGTATAATTATTATGCAATAAAAATTGTACTAATATGTACGTTGCCATAATTCCTCTGTTGGTTAAAATTGATTTGAAGAATTCTTGGCATTAGGCATTTTCCTTTATTATTAAAGGACTAATTTATATAATTTAAGTCATAAAATTTGATTTTCCTTTTTGTTACTATACTTCTACATGTATTTATTAAATGTCTCAGAACAAGTTAAAAATCTTTTTTTAAAGGCACCAACTGAATTATTTTGAAAAATTCTTTATAATCAAATTTTCCTCTAAGAAACTTGGGTGGTATTAACCTCAACCTAGTGAATTATTAGTTAATTAACAGCACCTAAATCCAAGTTGTTAACGATTTTGTTAATCCAGTTTGATTCCATGACTTTGACAAGGCAGTCAATGGCGTTTAATATTCGACCATAGAGGGTATTTTTTTTCTAATAATTAATTAGAATATATTCTAAAAATTGGCGATTGTGCAGGTTTTCACAAGTTTAATTGTTAATTAGCTCAGAAATATTATTTATAAACACTTTTATTAATTGTGATGATAATATGTCGATTTCGAAAGCAAAAGTGTGATTCTCGAAAAGATTCTAATTCCAAAAGTAAACAACATCACCTAAATGCGAAAAATGCAAATCAAATCTTTAAAGGTCGTACAAATGTTATAATTTTTAGTTTCCATATGTTAATATTTATTACTGAAAGTAAACCAATACGCTTTTTTGATTTCATAACTTTTTGTAGAAGTTATTTTAATTAGTTAATATATGTAAAAATAAGAATTACAAACAGTAAAATGTTAAATCAAATTTCGTTATTTTAATAAGAATAATATAAGTATATATAAACTAATTTAAATTCAATATTAGTTATAGCAAAAATATTTTATTTTCCGAAGTAAATTTATATTATACTTCCTTCTTTCAATTTTACTTGAATATTATTATAAATCTAAAGTTCAGTCTCTTAATCGTATGTAACAATTACTTAATTTTATGCATTTTTGTTGCTTAAAATTGATATTATGACACTCAAATTTGTTCTGTCATAGTCGTTATTATAGCACAAGTTCTTTTATTATTATTAAAGTGTGACCTCCGTAAACGAAATTCACAAGTTTTGTTATGAAATAGAAACATAAACATCACTGAAAATTTTTATCCAAATATTAGAATTTGTGCCGATCTAATCAAAAGCGATTACCAAAAAAACATCTCTCAATTTATTCGGTACAATGAAAGTGAAGTTTAACAAAATTGCAAAACCGTTACACTGGTTTATTTGAATTTATTTATAAATGAGGAATGTTCGATTCTTTTCCCGCATTGAGCAACAAAGACAGGTATAGTATGTGGAATTAAGCAACATATATTTCTATAAAAATTTAAAATTTTTTTTAAGATTTTGTGTTAATTTATTTAAAAATGCCCAAAAATTTTTTATAAAACACGGTCGATAAGCATTATACTCGGGCCTTCTTTAAGGCACTCGCTATGCTCGTTACTTGAAACATTATTTGTGTTTAATATTGCCTTATGTTATCGACCTTGTTGTATAAATAACTATTAACGGTATTGATTTGGCGGTTCAAATAGATAGATTAAAATTAAATGACGTGAAAACTTGTACTTGTGCAAATGAGAAACTATTTAAACATATTAGAGAGAATTTGTTATTTCCTGTATTCAAGTAAGAGACGACAACATATAATTTTCTCCCTCATACCGTAGGATAACAGAATAAAACAAACGAATGGTTTGAAATCATACCAGTCGTTATGACGTGGGATGGCTTAGTTACCAAAAACTTTTAAAAATATCTGAATAAACTAGATGTAAATGATAAACTCATCGGGTACATGCAATGAATAGTTCTTAAAAAGACGTGTGAAACAATACTATTCGATGGAAAAAGAAGAAACGACTGGCTGGAAGAAGAAATCTCTGAAGCTATGGTGCAACTGGAGTCAAATCTGGATGCTATTGATGAAGAATAAATCCAAAAAGACATAATCGACTACTTGTATTTAATTTTAATACCAATAATTAATTTATTAAAAATGCATAAAATTTTGTATTAATCACAGTCGATAAGCATTATTAAATACCCGGGTCTCATTTAAAGCAGTATTTACTAATGTCTTATCTTATCGACCAAGTTTTATAAATAACTATTATCAAAGTTTAAAGAAAATCCTTTAGTTATGTTTAACTATATATGTATTATGGATTATGATTATGATTAGTTTCGTTAAATGCTATCTTTAAGACACAATTGCCTCTAAGAGTAATGTCAACAAGAATGTGTATAAAAATTTCCTTCACTGAGAATTGGAGTATGAGTATGCCAAGTACGAAATGTGAATAAATCATTTTAAAATAAACCATAGACTTTCTTAAAATTTGTCTTTAAAATTGATTAAAAGTGCTTAAGTCCATTAGAATTATTAAACTCAAGTATACGACTAAATAACCACATATTATATAATGTAGATATATACGTATATATACAAAGGTCAATTGTTTTATTAGACTTTGACTTATAAAATAATATTTTGTACAATTGTGAAAGAAATTTCATTTTAGTCAAATAAATTGATTAAATTAAATCATAATCAAATTATTCGCTTAATCCTCTAAACTTGCCTGTCCACTCCATTCATCTGAAGTTGTTTGGCAAATCGACATACGAAATCATGTCATGTAAATTTGGACAGGTAAGATGCGCCGAGGTTTGAAAATTGAAATTGTACATCTATTGGGTGGAAGTTGAGGTAAGCATCTCTCTTCTATCGCTGCTTTTTTCTTCTATTTATTATTTTATTATATAATAGAAATTTCGGTGGGTGTTAATTGGAAAGACAGATTCCCCAGAAGAAACTCTAATGCTATGGTCACGGAGAGCAGGGAAAAATTGGCAGGAATTCGCACATGATAATGTGATAATATCGAAAGCAAAAGTGTGATTCGCGAACCATCCCAAATTTTTTTTTTTGGCAATGCATACAAAGAGGCAGCTTCGTTTTCAGAAGCGATCAATGCAATCTTCATTGTTTCGATGATGCCAAAAGTTAACCCATCCGAAATGCGAGACCTTCACTGGCCAGACCAAATATTTTGCCATAGTCAACAATAGCAATGATTTGTTAATGACTGATGCGCGTCTTAAGCTTCAAATGAGCGTTGAGAGTTGAAGACCAAACGCCAGGCCATTAATTGTTGACCCCTCCGATGAAAGCTTTTCTTTATGGCGATGACCTTGGATTCCATTGAGCTGAGCTCTCCACGAATCATTTAATGACACCGTTTTAATGCATTTCTTTAAACGGCAAAAACGTCATAAATGATCATTTTTGTGGGGATTTCCAACACAACATATTCTTGGTAAATTAAATATTAAGCAATTTGTTTGAAAACTGGAAACCCCAATATCCATTTTCTAGTGAATTTTCTTGTCAGAAATGTATTATTTCAAAGAAATACATTTATAAATTACGAGTATTACTATTGTTTTATAGCCATTCATTATTGATAATGTTTTTAAGGTCAAGACTACTCATATTGATATTTGTAATTGTTAATTTTCAATAAATATTAAAATAGGTCCAAATCCTTCTTGAAATTTTATTAAAATATCGATCTTCTTAAGTTTGAACCTTTTCGAAACATCCAAATGATACAGAAAATGTAGATTAATTGTGTAAATACTATTGAATGACTAATTGATAAGTTTTTATTTGGGAGGTCTTTTTTTATTTTATGTAGAGTATATTAACCGTTAAATGCCCACGGGATCATTTAGGCACGTTAACTTTGAGTGATAATATATAATAAATTAAAGCATTTTTTAAAACATTGTTTAGTGAAATATCTTAAAGTAATTATCTGTTAGTCATACACACCTTGAATTTTTCAAATATCTTGAAAACTGTTCGATTTATAGCCATTCAAATGGTGAATTCCCCCAAAAAAGCGAAAATTAATTATTTTTGAAAAATCACTTTTTCAAAAAACTATTAAAAAATACATTCCAATTAAATTTAAAGTTAAAAAATATATCTCTTACCGTTATTAAAAAAATATAAATTAGAAATATTTGTAAATTTTAGAGCTTCTCAAAGTAAGAGAGCCTTTAGGCATTCCCAGGTCTAACGGCCATCTAATAGCACCAGCCAGACACCTTCACTAAAATATTTACACTTAACGTCTTTTAATTAGGTTTAGATTAAACAAATTACGTTAATAATGTATACCAAAATTATGGATTTTTTTTATATTAATTTATATATAATTTACCAGATGTTTAATTAATATATTATGTTTAAAATACATTGTATTTTCTAATAAAACATTTTACAATAACACTAATTCAATTATGTTGTGTGTAATTTTTTTGGTGAAGACGTCTGGTTGGTGATATTAGATGGCCGTAAGACCTGGGAATACCTAAAGGCACGTAACTTTGAGGAGCTGTAAAATCTACAATTATTGTATTTTTTATTTTTTTCTTCGGATTCGTGCTTCTGAAAATTAACTTTATCTATAGTAATTTTCTCAATTCAATAAAATCCGATTTATCTCTTCGATTCTATGTATTCCATTTTAACATTGAAAACCTGTCTGGTCGAACGAACAGCATGCTAGTTGTTAAGGCCGGGGTATTATTTTTTGTCAAATTAATTTTTAACAAATTTTAGTTAAAAACAATTAAAAAAAGTTAATCAAGAAACTAATCCTGTCACAATTAAATTTAATCCTAACTACCGAATTGTATTACAAGTACTCCGTTTTATCACCCAAATAAGTAATTTGGAGAAACACCATAATTTATATTCATAAAGGAAATTTAGGCCTAATAAACGATAAAGTGCTAGAAAATCAAAAATCGATAAAAGCTCTTTCACAATATTAACTCAGGAATGAAGTCAATTATTTCATTAACATTTTTAATAACCATTTTGATAATCAATGGTTCGTGGGAGCTCTTAAGGAATATAGCTCGTTGCCTCCAAGTATAATAAGTTCAAACATAAAAGAATTAACCAAACATGTCACAATCATATCAAGTAATTTACAAATAAGATTTAATTAAATTTGAACTAATTGTAAAACAGTTATACGAATAAATAAATAAAATAAATAAATGACAGAATGTTGTTAGCGCCGCTGGAATCATCCAAATAAGTAGGAACATTATTCCTGTTCGACGATTTCCCATTCCTCTCCTGAGATACCTTCTCCCGTCACCACTCTGTAACCTTCTCCAATAATAATTGTAAATACTATGTGTAATGTGCTGTATTATTATTATTTATTATAAATGAAAGAGAGAGAAAGAGAAAATAAATAGGTCAAACGATTATTAACTTAATTGCTCTCGTCTTCTTTTTCGATTGACCACTAAACGATAAAAAGTGTTTTAATTATTATCTTTAATTAGTTATTTTATTTTGGAAATTGTTTAATGTCATCGATTGGTTAACAACATCCTTCCATCTAGTCAAGCCTGAAGAATTTGATTTTTCTTCCAGAAATGTCGATTGAGCTAGAAGCTCAAGATAAAGGTTAGCAGTAAACAAAGCATTACGCGATACACAGCACAACTAGTTTATTTTCCCAAATAAATTAATTGGAGATTGAGAAGCTGGTAGGAAAAGAATTAACTAGCGACCCTCAATAGTTTCATTAATAATATATCTCAAAGTTAATTATATTTGTTTTGTAATAAGTATTGGAATATTTTTTCGTTAAATAATTTCGTTTTTATTTGTTTTTTTTTCAATTATGAATAATTCTTTCGACTATGTTCTTTATTTGCAGGGAAAGCGAATCTTATTCTTAAAATAAAATAATAAATTAATACAATGAAGAAGATTTGGCTTCTCTTAGCGTTTAAATTAAATTGTTGACCATGAAAATAATTGGTAAACAGATTATTATTTATGCGAAAAAAATTCAAATGAAGTTTGGAAATAAAACATTTCTTTTGAATTCCGATTTTAATACATTGCTGAACCTGTTGTATCATCAATGTTAATTTACATAAATGATGTATAGTCCGAAAATATCTGTTAACGAGTGAATCTCTAAAACTCGTTTTATCTTCATATTATTTTGAGTCCGTTTATATAAAATATAATTTTTTGTACACATCATTGCATTTAGTAAATTATGTCAAATAAAATCCAGGTATAATTAATTTAAATTTGAGACTTCCTTTTATTTGTGATTAATAAAAAAAAATTAAGAAAAATGGTCATTACCTTTGGTCTGGAAAAAACTAATTTATAAGTCACAAGAAGCACGTTTCGGTAAAATTGAATTAGCAAAAAGTTGCAAAATATGACACTGAATTTTTAATAACAACTACTTGGTTGCGTTTCAAAATAATTATTCCAATTATTTGAAGATCGTGTGTTTTAAATTATGCATTTGTGTAATTGCTTTAAAAATTAGGAAATTTAGTCTATATTTTCGTTTAACGGTTTTTGGTGTGAAGAATTATTTATAGGAATTTGGATTTCCCAAGAAATTATAATAATATAAATTATATTTCCATATTAACTATTGTAATTTTGAGCTATTATATAATATTATTTGACTTGTTATTTTGTAAGTTGACACTTTTATCACATAACTTATTTACTAAATGACCAGAAATTTCAAAATCAATACTCGGTTCGGCTTAGATATTTGCTTTAGCCAGGTCACTGTCAGATGTATCAAATATCCAGAAATTATATAATTTGTACCTAAAGGAATTAAACAAAACGAATTACACAATGCAAATATTTGCCACGCCAATAAAGTGAATTTTACTTTGTGTAATAAGTGTGTGGCTGTTGTTTTGTTTTTGAAATCGAACACCAGCAGTGTTGCCATTTGCACACAGAAATTGAATATTTTCGCCGATATCAACAATATTTGCGATGTGTGTCTCTATTTTTAGCCTCTAATGGAGCTGGAAATTTAGAATCAAAAGTGGAATAAATTTGATTTAATTAAAAATTAACCTTTTCAGCGAAAAAAAATCAGTGGATCTGGGAAATTGAATGGAGAGACAAGTGGCTATTTTACAAAACAAATTTTATTCACAGAGACTATTTTCAGGGCAGTGTTTTTGCCAAAAATGAGAATTAAATCACAAACTGGACTGGAGTTTAGACATTTTTAGCTGGATTGGCGGCGATGTAGGCCAGGGCTCGGGCAATAGCCTCTGGGACTGGGGGTGGAGTTGGGATGTGGTCTCCCTGTGGCTGGAATCCACCGACATCATCAGCGACGTATTGGAGGGAGATGACTTGTCCTTCAGGAGAGGTGTAGGAGTTGGATCCCTGGACAATGATCACATCGCTGGTGTCGGGACTGGATGCCTTCTTCAAGGTTCCGACCTCCTCTCCCTTGATTCCGTTCTCGGTCTCGTAACTGGGTTCAAACAACATGAAAATTTTAGTCAAAGCCCATTTTTGAAACGCTTCAGTGGAGATGCCTGGTTTATGGATAATTTGGATAAATTGCAAAATCACCTGTATTTGTAGGATCCATCGGGCTGGATGTCGGTATCCTGGCTCAGGATGCGGATCTCATTGGGATTTTGGGGAGCACCATAGGCGGCCACAGCACAGAAAGCCACAATCACAATAAACTGAAAAGTATATAAAACCCATTTTATAGCCCTATCTATGCACAAAGATACTATTTTCTAATGAGATGAAGATGGTAATCCAGAATGATGATTGTGGTTAATCCAATGGGAATAGCACTGATCAATAACCAACTAACACTTTTCATTTTTAGGCGGTTGTTTGTTGTTTTGTTTCTTTTAAAAAACAGAGGAGTTTGTTGCGCACTGCAATTATTTGTTTAAGCACTAGAATTCTAATGAGAAAACATCACAATCGGATTACTATTTATACGGGCTAGACGGATCGTGGTGTGCATTTTTTCAACGAATATACAATAAACGTATCTTTCAGGTAGTGTAAGAAGGCATGTGGTTGTCGTGTTTTGAGCCGAAGACCAGCAAAAAAAATATAATTGTTCCATTAAGTAATATCGCAGTTTCCCCTCCAATTACTGGAGCCTGTGTCCACCACCACCAACACCACCACAATTAAAGATCGACAACAAACAGAGATTCGTAAAAAGACAATACTGAGAGCCACGTTACAGTGGGGTTATTATTAATATAAAAAGATCAACAATATGGAATGGAGAAGAAGGTGCAAAATTTGAATTATCATAGGTGATGGAAAGATCATAGCAAAAAATAGAGTTGAGAAGAGGAAAAAAATCAATAAGTTGCATTTATTGAATTATCGCAGTTTTGGTTTGACATTTGGAGGCCTCAGTCAAAGGCTGGAATTGGGTAGAGAGTCACCTCTGGACCCCGATCACATTGTGTTATTTCCGTTGGACATGATACCTGACTGCTTCGCTGTGCTCTTGGAGCCCGGCCAGACATTGAGACATTGAAAATTATGGTGATGGTCGGGCCAATTAATCACTTTAAGTATCTGATTATGACCCGATCGACAGACTGGCCCCACCGCGGAGATGGGAACACGAGGATGAACCCTCTTGTTTTTTTAAAGACCGTCAAAAGATATCGGTAGAGTTCCCAGCCTCTCATTTTAAAGATTGTAGCTAAGAAAAATAATCATAATTGCATTGTAAAAGTTTATTTAATTTAAACTAAAGGTTTCCTTTACTTCTTGTTAAAAGAATATTTAAACTTAAAGAACTACAGAATTTCGCATTTTCTTTAAAAATTTTCTAACAATAGTGACTTTTCTAAACTTCTTTAATAGTGATCAGTTCAATTGCGTAATAATCGTCAAATGTTAAGTTAAAGTTCAACACTTAGCTGATTCTGATAGGAGGCGGAACTGATCATCTAAATAATTCTTTAATGTTAAGAAAAAAGAATCCGACGATACAAATAACTCTTTAGTATTGAAAAAGGATTTTGTGGGATAAATTGCAAATAAATTTTGTCCTTTTCTAAAATGTTGTCCAAAATGAGTTCTTCTAATATTTCATATTATAGTGAAGTGTATTGGTTTGATGAAAAAGCTCATTTTGGGCTTTGAAAGTGTTGGCGACCCTAGACTCCAACAGCAAATTATCGATCGTGGATGATAATAGCAATTATTATTATTATTCTATTTGTGTATTGAAGAAGCGAAAGTGTTTCTTACTCGAAATGTGAAGGTTAAATTCTTCAACATTGTCGACTGTTACAACTACCATTCGTCTGCTCACTGCTCCCTGGCAGGCAGCAGCAGCGGCAGCATCATCATCTGTAAATCAGCAGACTGGCAGCCCTCCTCCCTTCTTCGCCTCCTCACAGTGTACCACACCTTTGGGCTGAATGCAACAAACAAAAAAAGTAAAAGAAACGAACCGAGAAAAAAGCGAAGAGACAGAAAAGATCCATGTTGCATCAATTCAATAAATAACTCTGCATATAAAACGCGAGAAAAAGTTTAATTTTTGGCAAACCAACACCTCCTATAGTGAGTAAATTATGGGTTTACAGATTAATATTCGCCACAAACACACAAAGCTGTGACCTTTGTGCATTCTGCAAATATCTGCCATCTTATTGACATTGGTGTCTTTCTGCAGAGCGCGCGCGTTTTTTCGCACCACGATCAATAGAGTACTCGCTGATTGAAATGCCATTGAAACTCCATGTACACACGAGTTACGGTTGTGATGATGATCATCTTCTGTGATCATTCACGATCGATCGGTCAGTTGAATTAAACAAAACAACAGCAAAAAAAGAGAGGAGACGGTCAAATTACAAGAGAATGGGGAAAAGGCGGACCAAAATATCCATCGATCGATGTCGCACCCACGATCTCTTCATTATCGACGCACGATCGACATTGATCTTAATTGTTGTCTTTTATGTAATCCAATTTCATCTTCGCAATAAAAAGTAATGCGCTCCGAGTGTTAATTTAGGTTTATTAGCTCAGAAAAAGTGTTAACTAAACAACACTTCAAGCTCCAAGATACAATTAAGATCAAATTAAATCTTATTTAAAGAAAAAAACTTTGCACGTCTGCTTTTTTTCAAGTGTGTTTTCTAAGCTTACCCAACTAATACCAGAAAAGAATTCGGAAATTCTACTTCAAAACCAGAAATAAACATTTACGCAGTTATAGCCTCAAATAATCTCAGAGGTTTTCGGACGTCAGTAACATCTAATTTGTACATATAAGTTCAAGGAAACCTAATTGGTAAACTGTAAAATAAAGGCAACTAATTGGCAAGGTAATAAAGGTACTATAATTTATGTGTAAATAAAGTATTATATTGCTTTAGGCTATTAAGTCAATGATATTTAAAGTAAATTAACAGTGTTATTAACATTTTATGAAGTGACTTGAATTTCATTGTTAATTTGAAATTCAATGATGAAAAAGTTTAAAATTCATTTTTTGAAATGAAAGTCTTCATAGTTACATAACTTTTTAACCGTTAAAATTAATTTGCATTTATGAGAAAGGTATTAAAAATTTTTAAACTTTTTGTAATATTTATTTTATGACAATAATTTTTTATAAAAAGTACTATTTAACAAAATATCTGTTGTTTTGACTATATTTCCCCTTTTTTAATTAATTAAAAAAATACATGTTTTTAAAACGGTTTTGATTTCAAAGAATATTCTGCAGGTGGATGTTTTTCTTATAACTGGTTAAATTGATTTAAATGGAAATTTCAATGTCAGAATAATGACATAATAAAAAATATAAATTGTTAATGATTTCATCAACTAATATTTCTTGTTCGTTAAATATAATAAACAAAAGTATTTGGAAACAAGAATGTTTATTGGAAACATCTTTATCCTGATATCTAACTTTAGTAGACAAATAAAGAACGAGTTTATAAATAGACGTTTTACTGATAAAATAAGTTCTTATATTTCTCAGAATTGCGATATTGTGCTCCTCTATAAAAGTTATTTATCCAACTAAGTCGATAAGGCATAATTAAACACTAGAGTCCTCTAAAGTCGCCAGAGTAGCGAGAGTGAGTTAAAGAAGTGTTTAATTATGTTTATCTACCGTGTTTTATTCAATTTTTTTTTTGCATTTTTGTTGATTGAAATTGATAATATGACTATCAAATTATAGCACTTGTGCTATAATAACTATAATAACATTGACAAACAATGACGAAAATTATTCGACACTCTCAGATTACCGTTAAGGATTTTTAAATTTAAAAATTCCGTTTCGAATCAACATTTTGTTACATAAACATCGTTGAAAACTATTATCCAAATATTAGAATTTGTGCCGAAGAAATCAAAAGATATTACCACAAAAGTTTCTCTCAATTTATTGATCGGTGCATTGAAATTAAACAAAATTTCAAAACCGTTACACTGGTTAATTTGAATTTATTTTTAATTTAGGAATGTTCTATTCTGTTTCCGCATTAAGCAACAAAACGAAATTAAGGCGATCTCATCCGCCTTTTCATTACCTATTATTCCTGTATGGCCTGGAATCCAATACAGGTCTACTCTGTTTTTACTGCCTAAGTCGTTAAGCTTCGTTAGGCATTCCCAGACCAGTTTAGATCTGATCTGGGTGCCTTCTAGTGCCTTCAGTGCTGCTTGACTGTCCGACATTATGGCTATGTCAACGTTCTCGTATCCTCTGACCAGGTTAATTTGAGCTCATTTGTCAATGGCTAGCAGCTCTGCCTGTAAAAAGCCTGGGTAATGTCTCATGGATATCGAGATAGATTGCTGGGGACCTGTTAAGCCAGCCCCTGTTCCATCCGATGCTCTAGAGCCATCGATATACCACTTCACAGCTCGAGTCTTAATGTTGTAATCTGCCTCTGATTATAAATGTATACCTCTACAATAAAGAACAAAGGCTGTACAGGTTTTACGTAAACATATAACTGTAATGCAAATAAGTCCAGATGGCGTCAAGCTACTATTTGCTATCATTTCAAAGACAAAAGAAGATCACATAAAATAAACTGTTCAAGTATTTCTATGCTAATGTATTCTTAGCTATATTAAACTTTTATAAAACCATTTTTGAAATGGATTTAGCGATTGCTCTATAATTCACTCACATCAAAAGTGAAACCGATAAATCACGACACAGTTTTAAAGTTCAGCCTAATGGCGGGCATTTGTAGCGTTTTGTCTGAGGAGATCACACCTCAAACCGTTCGTGAACACGGCCTCCTGCATAGGTTAGCCTTTGTGGTGGGCAAATAAACGGTTGGCGACTTTTTGTCTGGTCGATTTTGAAATCCCGGAAAGTTATCTTAGCCCAAGAGACAATGTTTATTTTCTGCACCTAATTTCGTTCCCCCGCAAAGCCACTATCTCTCTTTCCCCAAGTGATCTGTGCTCTGAGGCCGCTCACAATGGCATTAATCCATTTGGTGTGATTTCGGTGTGGCTCACTGTTTGCATTGGATCACAGGCGATCATATCTTGATACCTTGTACCGCTGCAAATTACCTTTTAATTGCTGACATTATGCAATGTCGAGGAAATGCCATACTCGGTAGTTAGGCCCTACGAGCTCTGTTCAGTATAAAGATCGATGTAAATTAAATTATGTTTTAAATACAGATGTGTATGTTTATTTCAAGGCATTTTATTTGTATAATAGTATAATTTGCTCTAGAAAATAATTACCATAGGAAGAGCAATAGACCGCTAAAAATTCTTTAAGGCGCTTGAAATTAAAAGGGAGTTTTTAATAGTTATTTATGCATTTTTGTTGTTTGAAATTGATATTATGACATATGATGACAAATTTGTTTTGTCAAAGTCGTTATTATAGCAAAAGCGCTTTCTTTCTTATTAAAGTGGCACCTCCGTAAACAACAGTAAACATTTTTTATGAAATTAACTTTGATACTATATGTTTTACTGTTAAATATTGACAAATTTGGTATAAAACGCTGTCGATAGGCATTATTAAACACTCGTGCCTTCTTAAGGGACTCGCTACGCTCGTGGTTTAAAACGACCCATGTATTTAATAATGACTTCTTATCGACCTTGTTGTATAAATAACTATTAATTACAAAAAGCATATCAATAAGTAAATGTGATAGAACTTATATAAGGCGCTTTTCGATTTAGTTAAATAAGTATTATGCTTTATTATTTTTAATATATATTTAAATGTAATAATTATATTAAATTGTAGTAGTTTACACAAAGGTAAGTAATGAACTACTTTTCCAGTCGAGCTGCAAAATTTTTGATATAATAACTGATAAAGTGTAATTTCCTTCTAGTTTTTTGCAATTCCTAACTATTATGTCTCATTAAAATTTGAGTTATTAGTAACAGTTATATTTCAAGAAAGTTGATTCCTGAAACAAAGATTTATGAATCGTTTTAAAATAACATATTACTATTGAATTTTAAAATTAATTTGAGTTTGAGTTTGTTAAACAAAAAGGAAGTATAATTTTAAGATTTCAAAATTTTAGTGCAAATGGTGAGATTTAATATTCAAAAGTCCAACATTTGTTCGGATTTCTTTGAATATTTTGTGACAGTTTGGAATGACTCGTATTTGAAATTTGAAATTATTTGATAGCACAGTTATCACTTTTGGCAGACTGCCGCATTAGGCGATAAAGTAACACTTTGCCACACGCGACTTGTGGTTTTTATCTAAATGGATTGGACAAATCTAATTTGGTCTATTTTAAATGTTTAGTTTCAATTACTGAAAAGCAAGAAGTTATATCTAACACTACATTATATTCAATTTAATAAAAAACATAATTATTAAGTTTAATAAGATGATAAATAAAAAAACTGCTAATTTTTTTAGGAACTACATTTTTATGAATTAAATCATGATAATTTAATCGCATTGTTAATCATAATTTTAACATTTATGCTTGAAACACTGTTAATCATACAATTAGTTGATTACAAAATAATAATGTAGAATTTTATGGAATTACATTGGTACAACATACATTATTACATATTTATACAACGTATATATGAAGGCATGTCTAAAATATTACCGTACTAATAATTGTTCTGCCAAAGCTTTATTAACGCTCAGTTGCATTTATATTATTATACAGAGTGATCTCGTTTAAAGATATTCATAAAATATCTGTTGGTTTCGTATTCAAGTCCTCACTAAAATACTCGAATTATTTAGGTTTTGGAAACAGACTTTTTTTTATTTATATAATTAATTCTTTTCGATTATTTTTCAAATATTTTAAATGTTATTTATATTTCAAAACACATTAAAAACAAACACTTGTACTTTAAAAATTCTTAGGGTTTGATTTGAGTTGTACAAACTAAAACACTTTAAAAAATATAACGTGTGCATGACCTTCAAAGATTTGCACTTTTCGCTTTTTGTGTTGTTTGCTTTGGAAATTAGAATCATCTCGAGAATCACACTTTTGCTTTCGAAATCGATATATTATCATTAAAATAAATTAAATTGTTTTAAAATAATATATTATACGGGTATCAATTAAACTTGTGAAAACTTGCGGATTTAACAATTTATTAATATATTCTAATTTTTATGATCAACTAAAAAATATTTGACTCGATTGCTTAATAATGCCTTACTTATTGACCTGGTTAATTTTCAAATCAACAATTAGAAATGAGCTATATTTATTTATTATAAAAGGTGTTTCAAAATTAACTTAAAAAGTAAGTTTATAGTTTGTAGCTATCAATTTGTAAAGTAAAAAGTAAATTATATTATTTATGGGTTTGTATGGAATTATGCATTGGGCGAATAGCCGCCAGGATAACGTTTGAAGGACCATCATATTCATAAAATTTTTGAAGATCAATGAGACCAAAATCGTCGTCAGTCCATTTCGACATCGGAAACTAAGTTCAAAATCAGAATTGTTTAATTTTCAGCTCGGAAAACCAAGAACGGCTATTAAAAGGGATTTTTTTTCTTTAACAAGCCTATATTGTGCTACAGGGCTAACACTATGTTAAGGTGAAAACTAAAAAAGGTTTCTCAAAAAATCAATTACAATTAGGTTTCATTGTTTAGTGATTTAATCCCCTCAAGCTTTATTTCTTTAAAACTATGTGATGAATAAGTCCTCTTTTATTGCTCCATGATCAATTGAAGATCTTAAAGACGATATTGCGTGACATTATCGAGGATATAAATTCTCTATGATTTACTTAACGAAATAAAAGCTTAAACTGTCTATTTTAGTTGTTTCAAAAGTTATATTCAATCCATACAATAATAATATAAAGCTAATACTCGTCATGAAAAGGATATGGTTCTAAAACACTATCCCGGAGGCTATTTGTCTGATGTGTTATAAGATACGTTCTGACCCGCATGGAAAGAGAAAACCCGAAAAGCCTCGAAGGAGCTGGAAGGATTGCGTTGACGCCAGAGCGTTCGGATTGGCCGAATGGGAGACAAGAGCAAAGAACAGCGCCACCTGGAAGCAAAGTTCAAAGCAGGCTAAGGCCCGATTGGGGCTGTAACGCCAGGAAAGAAGAAGAAAGCTGTTAGATACAGTAAGATACATAACTCCCACTTATGTATTAATATATTAATAGTCAAAGAATTAATTTTTTATTAAATTCAAAAGTTGCGGTAGTTTTGGGACTGTTGCGGAACACCCTATTATTTGTCACGTCTATTGACAGTATTGTAATGTTCATTTTATCAAATAATAAATGGTTGGAATTTAAAACATGAACAGAGAAGGACTTTGAATTTCTGTTTTTTATCAGGATTATGTAATTTGGCAAACGTGGCCGGGAATTAACTTATTCTTTAATGAGAGAGATCACAACAGGCACACCCTTTAACTTGATAAATACCTCGATATATAGTATATAATATTTTCCGATGTTTCTATCATTCAAAAATACCCCAATATAAATTTATTATCTGACGGAAGTGAATAATAAATTGTATATAATAATCAATAACTAATCGGAATATAAAACCGGTTTGAAGGGCGGATGAATATTTAAATTCATAGTTTTGATCAATAACATCAAATGTGGATGTGACACTTTTGCTATTGATAAAATATCTATGAATATTTGTTTTTACGAGAGAGCTTCTTATTGTACAATTAATGTTAATGATATCAAACTCAAACATAATTAAAATAAGCCCCAATTGGATAAAAGACGGTCAATCAAAAAATAGTTGCTTATGGTAAGTTCATAATAACTGGTTCATATTTATAATTATGATTGATAAACTATGGAAAGCCGTCGTCACCATACAAATTATTAGAACCAAGGTTATTTTTCATTTTTAATCCGGAATTTCTATTTATAATTTTCTGAATATTTTATATATTTTGTATGGATTGAAAATTTGGGGATTCTGCAGGAGGATATCCTGCAGCGAGTTCAAGTAAGGCATATAAAGCTCCTGTATTATCATTACGGTTATGTGATTCGTGATGCCTGTGGGTTGATTTAGGGTTCCCATATTATTTTTCTGGTGGCCCTTTTGAGGTTCGAGAATGAGAGGGTAATCGATCGACGGAACTCTAAAATTCGTAAACTTACCGACTGCGTTTTCATTATGAATTGGTTTCGAGCCGGCTACTCTTCCAGCCATTTTTCCTTTAGTTCAATTAGACATTTTTTTTAGATTTAATTTACTCTTAGGTTTTTAATTGTTTAGAATAGAAAAAACTGATATTTTAGTCTTATGTAATGGGCTTTATCTTTAATACATAAAAAAATAAATACTATTTTCTGAAATCTGAATATTTGAATTCGGTTTAAAAGCTTTGAATAATATTATTGATTTTATTACAAAATTCATCTAGGAATAAGACTTGGCTCCACTAGAGATTAGTTTCTGTATTTTAAAATATTTCGAAATCTAAAACCCAAGAGCACATACATTGCAGTCATCAATTATAATTGTGTGTCGACAGGTTCCTACAACAAGTGTAGAGTGTATTCCTGTTTCATTTTAGACGTGATCTTCCATTTAGCATTTGCTGTCAGAAATGAGTACAAGGAATTATGGAAATGAGTGTCATGCAAAGGTGTTAGTCTAATCTTAAAATCTAAATAATTAAACGCATCAATGTTTTCTATCTAAATTTATTGTCTTGCTCTTGATTTCTCTGCTTGTGCTTTGATGTAGGCGATGGCCCTTGAGATAGCGTCTGGAATTGGGGGAGGAGTGGGAATGTGATCACCATTCGGTTTGAAACCTTGTTCGTCTGCTACGTAGGAGACTGAGATTGTCTGGCCATCGGGAGCTGTGTAGGAGTAGCTGCCTTCGACAACCTCCCTGTGTAGATTCGCCTGATTGGCCTTCAACTGACCCTGTTCCTGTGCTCTGATCCCATTATCCAAGTGGAACTGATAGTTATAATCGCCATTGAAGAATTTCTGGTTCTGCAGATTGAGCACTTTCACTGGATTCTCGTTGCCGAATTGGGATGCAAAACTGACTTGTGTGGGAGGTTGCGGAGGAATGCCGAAAATTCGCTTGTCAGCCGTCTGTTGAGGTTCATTTGGATAAGTGATCGTGGTCGTATTTTCATTTTTGTCAACGTCAACCTGTTCGTAGGTAGTTCTGTTCGTTACTGTGGTCTGGAATTGGTCTTTTGTCTTTGTCGTCTCAAAGGTATGAGTCTCATTGTGAGTGTGTTTAGTAAATGAGACAGAGGTTATGGTTGATGGATCTGAAGACTGTTCAAATGGAGATTTTTGAAACTGAAACTACATGATCGAAAGGATATTAGAAGATGATTAAGAAATGTGTTGAATATATTTGACACTTTAGTTTTTTATTATCAATTTTAAATTAGTTAAATTTCAAATAATAATTATAATATCTACGCTTTAGTAATGAAACGGAATCATAAGGAAATACGAACATTTGCTCAAATTACAATAAAATAATCTTATAGTTGTCGAGGCAATGCAATTTTTATGGTATTGGTTGTTTAGAATAGAGAAATGTTACTAAAGTTTGTTTATTTAACTTAAATATTTTGCAAATTACTATATCATTCATTTATGAATAATAAAAGATTTAAGTCATTTCATAAAAAAGCCACAGTTTATTGTTTTACCGTTTCGGAAAAAAGAACAAAATTGAAACAGAAATCAAAGAATTAAAATTACAGATTTTGTTTAAACTAAAGACAGTTGAATGATAATATTTTACATTCCAAAATTCATTTAACACAATAAGCTTTATAATCAATTTTGATATAATAATATTAAAGTAAAACAGTCCATAAGAGTAAAGTGTATACAGTCTCAATTAAAGTTATAGCCACACCAGTTTATCTCTAGAACAAAAGAAGTAAGTTCTTTAAATTTTGCACACAGTATAACAGATTTGCAAATACGTATACTTGAATCAATATTACCAAATAGCGAATAAACGAAAAACCAAACGCTCGGAATGTGGGTATTGAAAAATTATAGCCGTTATACTAATTCTGCTTATATTTTTTTAATAAGTTGATATGCCAAAATGACTAGAACCTAGCGATTCAATTCCAAAGCAATGTATGTATGGTTTGTATGGAATTTAATGATCTGTATTTGAATATGGTTTGTTAGCTACATCGCGTAAACGCCTAAAATGCGCTATGTGAGAAAATATTATCCCAAATTGTGACTTAATCAGCAGTCCAATTGTGCCCATTTTTTAAAGCTATTCTCTCGGTTTTTATAATTAATTTAATATGTGCTACTGCCGGCCGGTTAGGACATCGTGACCTAAATTTTCGAAATTCTTGATAGAATTCAGATTATCTAACTGCCCCTATCAATAGATTGTTTAAATAATGACCCATAAAGGAGATAATGGGAGTGTGGTTATAACGCTGACCCATCCGAAACGCTTGGTTTTTCGTATTTTTGGCAATTTTGCAAAATTGATTCAAATATTTGAAAATGTAGTTGTAATTTGTAAAAATATAAACTCGTAACTTCTTTGGGTTAGGCATCAAGTATAAAAGGATGCGGCTATAACCTTAATTGAGACTGTATGTATGAAATTATGATTTTAAGAAAAGTATTATATGATTCTTTTTTAATGGACATCATATATAATTGAAATGAGGAGTCCTTTTTGGAGGTAAATGAAATGTCCGAAAAACTAAAAATATTTTTTATAATTGTTTTATTCTTATAAAATACATATCTTACTATCACCGGTATCTAAAAATAACGAATTGGTTTTCTTTGATATTTAATTAAGAACGAAAAGTGCCAAATTAATTCTAGACATCCCTTGAAGCAATTAGTGGTATTTAATTACCTGGAACACATTGTCGTAATTGGGTTGGAAAGAGGCAGGAGCGGGCTTGGCTACTGGAGGACTGATTGTCGTTTGCTCAAAGCCGAATCGATTTTGGAATTGATTGGGATTGGATTGTGCTTGACCGAAGGAGGGAAGGGAAGAAGGTAAATCAGGATTGAACCTGTTCAGAAACACTTGTCCAGACGGTTGTTCTGGTTTTGGGGTCTCAACTCTCAAAGTTTCCTCCTTTTGGACAGTTTGGAATGGAGGAAGAACCTTTGTTTCTAAAGTAGGACCACGATTGGGACTAGAAACTTGAGAAACCTGACTAGTGAATGGCTTAAATCCAGCCTGTCCTTGACCATTGTTCTGAGTTTCGGGATTGAACAGTTTTTTGTAGGATTCAAAGATGTTGAATGGTTTTTTGGCGGTCTGAGATGCGGTGAGAGGGACGGGGTTGTGATGTCTGATAGGAGCAGAAGTTGGGGGTAAAGTAGGCTTGTAAGTAGCGATTGTCCTGATTGGAACAGCAGTTGGCCTGACTCCTAGACGAAGACCTGTCTGTTGTATTTCCGGGACTGGCCCATCGATGAACTTGGTTTTGAAGAGATTCTTTTTATCTGGTATTTTGTCCAAAGACTCCTGCCCAAATCTGCTTGTAAATACTGGAACACTGTCTTTGTTTTCAGCAGGTGGAAGAATCTTTGTCGCCAATTCGGGGATTTTGTTCACAACTGGACTGGCAGGTTTCGGAGCCTCCACAGCCGGTTGAATCTTCTCGAGAGGAGGCAACAAAGAATCTGCCAACTTTAATGAATTGCCATACTGTTGTGTATTTGTCTGTGCAAAACCAGCTGGCTGTTGCCCTTGTGCAGGCTGCAAATAAAGAAATATATTTTTTTATTCAATTCAGAAGCTAATCGAAATTAATTGAGATGTTTTATTTGATAAAAGGTCGAAGTCTTCAGTACAACAGTTTTCTTACATATAGTCTTTTAATAATTTCAGCTTTTAATGTTATATCCATAAACAATACGTTCATTAACATTCATTAGCAAGAAGTATTGAATAATTTGTAGAATTGATTATTGTTTTATAAAATTGTGTTTTTCGTGAAAAGGAATTTTTCTTGAAATTATAATACAATATTATATATTTCGATACAAGTGGTGAGATTGAGGTTATTACCGCATGAATTTACAACGTATTTTGACGAGTAAAAATAGGTAAATGAGTGCTGTAATAACCCATTTCACATGTGTATCGAACGCTATTTTATGTAATTCTAAAAATAACCAGTTAATCGATAATTACTAATAAAATCGTTCACAGCGTTTTTTTCCAAATTGTGCAACAACAATTCCCAATGAAATTCTCAACTTAAAATATTTAAATAATAAATTTGGTTTTGACAACAATATGTAATTTCATTAAATTAAAAAAGAATAAGAAAATAAAATTCAACTAAAACTTGTTAAAACATATTACCTATTATTACAAGTATTAATTCTAAAGTTCTTTTAAAAATTGGCTGGACTACACTGCCTTAATGTGCAGTGCCGAAAGGAGGGCTTAATAAACTTTTTTTTATCCTATACCGTCATTAAAGACATAAAAGTAATTTTTAACTATTTTTATATGTAAATTGCAATAGGGGCAGTAATTGCGATAGGAAGGAATAGCTAGAGCGATATACGAGGAGAGGCGTTCATGTATTTATATATAAATATGGGTTATAATCCTCGAGTTGCGAAAAAGAGTTACGAAAATTCTAATGAAAAAAATTTTAATAATTACAGAGTAGGATTTAAATTTAAAGAAGATGCAAATCTCCGCTATAATTGGCTTGTCCAATAGGTCACTCCATACACTCAGAATTTTTAATGTGATATGTGGATTTTATACAATTATTCCCATAAAGATCACTATCTCTTCTCTTCAGTGATTTGAATAGCTTAGTTGGTAAATACATGATAATTAAATTTGAGGATAGAGATTCGAGGCTTCAATTATGGTAATTTTATTTGTTAGGTGTTTTTTCATTAACTTTTTATAAAATTTTTATATGTTTTTTGTTAATTAATTGTTTTGATATAATAAAATTAATTTTTAGAAAACTGAAATAAAATTTTAGTTCAATGATTTTTGTACCCTTAGATCAAATCATGTAAAAATGACACGTATGGCAGGGAAATTTTTTGAGTACACGTAAACTGTGCCTGTCTAATAAGTGATTATAAATTTTGGATTTCAAATATTTGGATAGGTTCAAACATATATAGTTTTATTTTGAATTGCAATAAATATATATTTAAATGTCTTGTTTTGAGGCAATCATTGTTTGGAAATATTTTAAGTTAATTATAATTATATAATGGTTAATTATTATTTCCTATCTCAAAATATAAATAAACTGTCATATAAAAAAGTGTTAAATGTAATAATAATTTTTCTCAAATATAAGGATATTATTATACAGTGGACGCTCGATAATTCGAACCTCCAAGGCACTCTTAAAATACTTCAAATTAACGAGGTGTTCGAATTACTAAATGGTAATTCAATGGTTATCTTTAATTGAAAATCGATCGAAAAAAGTATTAAAATCAAAACAATGAATTGACAACTGAACCGGACATTTAACATACTTAAATATACAAAATATTCAATTGTTAAATTTTTAACTTCATCAACCTTGCCACAATAATTCATAACGAAAATTTCTCCAAATCAGTCAAGCCGTTTTGGAGTTTTTAGACTCTCAAAATAGTCGACTGTATTTAAATGTTCAAAATAATAGAAAAATCAAATCGAAGTTATTTTTTTCTCTTATAGATTGTAACATTTGATTTATGTTTATTAAAAATTTATAGTATAAAGACTTGATAATAAACCAAATTTTAAAGTAAAGTTTTACAACATTTTAGCAATAGAATACATGATTTTATTGCTTTTCTTGTAACTCTTTAAGTATCGTTTTTCTTATATAAAAATTGCCAATTTAAATGTTAAGATACTAATTTGTTAAATTGGAATGAATGATATGTTTTTATTGATATCACAAATCCATAATTTATTTCTGATTTTGGATTAGTTGCCAATCTCTTTGAGATGTCTTTTGTGTTTTATTTATGTTCAAGCATCTTTACACAATACTGACAAAAAATAACGCTTCCTATTTTTGGCTTATCTTAGAAGATTTAAGTTTATGGCCAAATTAAATTTGAATAAGGAATATAAATTGCACGGAATGCATCTCAAGTCTTTAAAACGGCGTTTAAATGGTCAAGATAGCGTGACCCCAAAGCCTTCGCAAAACCGATCAATTTGGCGTCCAATCAGGTGACTTTGTCTAATCAAATACTTTTGCCTTTTACCTTGGACAGCTTGAATCCAGTGAATCCGTTCAAATTTGAAGTAAGCGATGTTGGTGTCTGTTGAGTGGTTGAGAATCCGAAATTATTTCCAAATGAAGGAACAGAATTGGCGGAATTGGTCGCTGGCGAGGGGACGTCATTATTGATTGCAGATTTCGCGAACGGAGGGAGTAGATTGAGATTCAATTTGTCCACGGATCCAGTTTTGAGATGAGAAACGTCAGCCGAAACTAGCGCGATTCCGAGAATAGTAATCTGAAAAAGGCGAGAAAACCACTCTTTAACACACACATAAATCACACCACACGATTTTCACGTATTTTTGCATATTCGCAAAATAGCATATCACAGATTAACAGTCTCTAATTTGATGGGCCAACATTTTATCTGTTGTCATATTGGTCCATTATGTAATTCTGGGGATTTGGCAAGAGAATCACAATAGACTTCTTAACGCTTAGCACTCTTGTTTTTTTACGCGCGGGGTTTCTCAATGTAAATGTCACAGATCGTTACCGTGGTCAAGGAGAAGAGGCCCATGGTTGTTGAGCTAGTGGTGCTGATGTCTCGCTGCCGCCGAGTCCTACACTGAACTGATAAAAAACGATCTACGTTCGCCGCTTTATGCCAATATTTATAAGTTTGCCAGTCGATTAAAAAGGCGAAATGAAAACAAAAAGTGTAAAAAATGGAAAAATATAACATTTTTTAGCCATAGTCTTGCATTTGGTTGGATAAAGGAACGAAGGCGATGTGCAAATCAGCTTTTTTATTGAGGCAGAATCTCAATCAAGAGCGGCATATTTTAGTTTCTAAAGTTGGTTCTTTAGATCATCTCAACGCTCTATCCATTAAGATCTGGACAAATATTTAAGCGATTCACAAAAGAACATACCTACCTCAAACTGGATGGCATTTTCGACTTTTTATTGTCCAGATTCTGAAAATCGTCAGTCTCATCTTCAAAATAAGTCCACCCCGAGTTTTATTATAATAGGTAAAAAAAGGTTAAACGTAGTGCAAATATTTTGTTTCATTGATAAGACAAAGAATGGATTTTCGATTTTTTGATTAAATAAACATAAATTAGCAATAAAAAGATACAAACAATGAAAAACTCTATCGGTGGATTGTGTGAATCAGAAGCAAATATTGACAAATTGAATGAGAATGCTTCACTTTGACTCTCGTAGTTCATTTGCTTAATTTATTCCATAAAGATTTTATCAGTAAACTATTAACGAAACACGCTTAAATAAAATCAAACAGCTTTTGGAGCTTTCTTGAAAAACAGCCTGAATGTAGGTAACAGAATATAAATATTTTGAATTGGCAGTTCTTCTTAGTCAAAATTTCCATACAAACTACGATTTTGAATTTAAAACAATTTGTTATTTTACTTAAGTTACTAATTACATTTTGCGTTCAAAAATAAGCACGCAATCCAGTTAACTTTATACGAGGGAGGATCAATCAGTAAGTAGCATTAGAGCTGTAAGGAAAATTTATTTGTTAAGAACTTTTTTCTCTCACTATTAAAATTTCATCCAAATTTGACTGATAGTTTTGTTTAATTCGAGTCTTAAAGCAAGCGTTAAGGCAACATTTTGAAAAATGGAGGGCAATTTTATTAGGTGATTCGATTCTTAATTTTGGAAGAGAAATCATTAAACACAATTAATGATACTTAGGATATTGCTCAATAAATCTCATGTCGATGATTTGCTGTCGTCAATTGAAAGAAAACTTCTACCTTCGTATAAGCCCCCAGTTGAAAGTGATCCAGATGGATCAGATAGTGAGCATCCTAAAACAAGCAAAATTTATATTCTGGATGTAAATTGGAAGTGAGAAACCTGTCCTTTTTCCATAACAGCACCATACGGTTCTAATGCTATTTATTTATGGACCCTCCTTTATATTTGAACGGTTTTTAAATATAAAATTAAATCTATTTAAATTCTCAAAAATGCCGTGTAAACACCAGAGCTTTCAACTCTTGTGAAGCGCTTTATTTTGCTTCGTGGCCCGTTCTATACTACTTTTAAGATTAATAACACCACTCCGCCCTTGGTAACAGAACCTGAAGTAGGACACAATAGTAGGTTTATTCCATTTAATAATTGAAATTTGTGACTGGAGTTTATTGAATTTATTTCATTTGGTAAGAGGATGGGCAGTATTTCTCGTATATTAATTTATAGTTAATGATTTTAACGATTGACGATATATCAATTATTATCGTGCCAAAAACTTTATATCTCTTTTAGAAATGCGGAAAACTATTAAAGTTTGTTCCAGAATATTGGAATATTTTTTTTATTTCTATTCTATTTGCCTTTAAATAGTACAGAAACCAATATTCATCGGAATAGTTAAGAGTTAATGGTTCAAACTTCATGACACACCTCTTAAACTATAGTTGATTAATGTGAGGGCCTTAAATGTTAAGGTCAATCTTATTCTAAGAAAAATAATCTCGGGTTAAAAGATACAATTTCAAAATATGGAAATTATTTCGAGTTAATTTATTCTACAATTTCATGGAAATATATATAAATTTTACATAGTTTCAGATATAAAAATATCTATTTCATAATAATCGTGTTTATTAAACTATCGTTAAATTTAAATAAAAAATGTTCTACTTTGTAGAAAACTCATTGAATAAAAGTGAGTGCTGTAATATTTCTCAAGAAATAATTTGTATATTTTATACAATTCTGTTAAAAAAAAGTTTAAATTTTAGTAGACAATGCCTTCTAGAATTTGTCAATACCCGCAAACAATTACAAATCGTGTAAATACATGAAATTTGTACTTTTTACCAAAATTTAACAACTAAAAATTATAATTTTTTATCGTAATACTGTAGAATAAATATATATTTTGACGTTTTTCATGTCTCGATAATAAAGTTGGCCATGATTTATTAATCAATTTAAATTTTTTCTCATTAAATGACAAAAAGTAAAATTCTTCTTAAATGTTGATTATGGCTTTTAGATGTGGTTTAAATGATGACTGCTATCACGGGAATATCAGTGATATAGTGCCTGGTTCAAGGTTGTCGTGATATTTGAAAAAAAATGAGACCAAAAGTTCTATTCGCTTGACAAGTTCTTCCCTTAATTGTAT
>JXOV01009565.1:12822-87941 GCA_001014945.1 Clogmia albipunctata | reverse complement strand
AAAAAATGTGGCACTTCACAAACAGAATTGGAAAAAATCTTTTTAAATAAAAAATTAAACATTAAAAATTTTAAATTTAAAACTGATCTAAAATAGTAACAATAACTTATTTGCAGATCTAATCATAATGTTTACAACATAGTGTGCTCAATTGGATAATATAATGTATCATTAAAACATTTACTTTATCAACGCTAATTAATAATAAGGTTTTAATAACCTGTGATAGTAGTGGTATTGAAACGTCATTATATCATTCATTATATTGATTAGATAGTTTGGAATTATCAATTCTATAAAAAAGACAATGCTAAATATTTAAGTTTTTTAATACTTTTGAACGATGCAGTTTTAATTTAAAGATAAAACATAGAAACAAGTTTAAATAAAAGGGGGGTTTTAATTTAAAAATTTATTGAAGAACCTGGAACACCTTTACACTTTTTGCCATGGAAGGACACCAATGGGACATGAGCTCCAGTTGTCGGATTCGGCTTGACTCCAAATACCCCAATCTTTTTCATCGCTCGATTTTGATTCAGCTTCTTTTATCGTAACATCCGAATCCATTTCAATGTCTAAATTAGTCTCTGTCGGTTCCTCAAACTGAGAAGCATAGAGTTTTATAAGCGCTACTAGCTCATTTTTCTTTGACTCTTCTAGAGGCGGTTCCACAAATTGAAGGAGATTTATATTGATCTCCTTGGTCTCCTTTTTTGTTTCCAAAATTAATTGTTCCACCTCTTTTTTGTCATAAACTAGTCTCCATGGGCAGTTGATGGCCACTCCAAAGAGTAATGAGTTGTTCCTGGTCATGTTTCTAGTTTCAAATGCAGAAGTAATAATTGGATCGAGATGTTTTGTATTTATTGAATTCCAGTTGATTTTTGAAAAGTGTTCGTCGTCCATTTCTTTCAGAAATTGGGCTTTGACTTCTTTCACAGCTGAACATGTTCTTAGTATTTCATTGGCCCAGAACAACGCTCCAGTTTGAAGGGATTCATTTTTTGTTTTGAATTTAAGCAATTTCGATAAAAGTGGAGGAATTATACCATGATTGGCCAAAGTCCAAAATAAATTTTGATGAACTATTGTTATTGAGGTGTTTGAGGCGGTTTGTTTTGTGGGACATAACAGGAAATTGGGTACTCTTTCTATAAATGTTGAACAGAAGAGGTCTCTAATTTCCTGGCTGTTATTAGAAGTTTCAAAAATGTTCACCAAATCTTTTAATAATTGTCCTCTAATTTGCATCAAATTGTCACATTCTAAGCTTTTTGTGTACTGATTAAAAGCTGGAGGAGTCTCTATTTTAATATCTTTCACCACTTTAGCTCTTAATCTGATTTGTTCTGCAATAAAGTCATAATTTTGCAATAAAAAGTCGAATTCCTTTTCTACATTGATTATTTTATCGCTTTTGAAGTTCTCGGCTAAAACATCCCTAGTTCCTTCCAGCAGATGATCCCAGTAAAATTGTTTCAACCAGTTGCCACAGGAGGCACTGCACCGTTGGAATATATCCAATCCAGGCAGTGTTTGACCGTGGGAACACAAATGGCGCAAATCAACGATGAAAGCATTGATCCCCAGCTCTTGGGCTGCTCCATACATGCTGCACGGTGTCTCTGTCAGCGAGTGGACATAGTTTAGGAACCGTGTAAAGGCATTAGAATAGAAAATTTGAACATCTTCACGGGAATACATGGAATTTCGCGCTTTTTGGTCGGCCTCCAAAAGAACTAGAGTCGCCAAAATACCAGCCGGATAAATACTCATTGACCTACATTTCCACAGCTTCAGCACACTGATTGCCCTCTCCTTAGACTCATCGTCTTCCCTTTGGTACAGGTCCTTGTAAAGACTCTCCAGTTCCGATCTGAAAAATAAATGAAGGTTATCTCACGTGCTGGGAAATGGTTGATTTCGATTTACTTGTTCTTCCATGGTGTTATAAAGATCTTGGAACTATTTGTAGGCATTTTAAATGCTGTTTTATTTTATTGTTTCAATAATTATACGTTTAATTGCGCAAAATAAAAAAATGACAGTTTTCACTTTGTTTTTGTGTACATTTTTTTGAGGTTATGTTTAAGAAAATTGGACAAAGAAGTGCGTCTATTGATACCAACATTCGAATTAGTGAAATAATTTAATTTAAATTATGAAAAGATAATCCGCCAACGGAATATTTTATTAAAAATTCGTTTTCACTTTACTAATTTTGTCATTACCAATTTCATTTCTTATTGTGTGACATGAATTTGAATTAATGCTTTTAGCGCTAAATAACTGAATTTTGATAATATAATATAAATTAAAACTTAACTTTGGCAGAGAAAGACGATCTCACCCCGTTTGTCTTCTATTATTCCAATAGTCTCTGAAATTATTCGTTCCTTTTTTTATCCGAGGCTCGTTTGGAGATTTCGGACCAAATGTTATTTCCGGGACTGGTATTAGCCTTTTACCAACGCTCTTGTAGGAGGACCACAGCACTTGTAATTTCAGTCTGCGAGATTAAAACCCCAATTTCCGGAAAACAAGAATCTTAGTCTCGGCATTGGAAAGGGCAAAGAACCAGAGAATTTTACCCTGTCAGTCCTAGCCCAGACTTCCACCAATTACTCTTTGAATTAGGAAAACAAACTGAAATAATCTTCCCCTGTGTGCCACAAAGATTGTACTGGATGGTGTAGTTTATTTCCATAAAAAATGAATGAAAGAAAAACAATTTTTAATAATTTAATAATGTTTTTTGTTTATTTCCATTGAGTTTCATCTTCATTTTTTAAATAATGTTCTGCTTTTGTCTCATTTTTGTTTATCTTATACTAATAATATTTNACAAAGATTGTACTGGATGGTGTAGTTTATTTCCATAAAAAATGAATGAAAGAAAAACAATTTTTAATAATTTAATAATGTTTTTTGTTTATTTCCATTGAGTTTCATCTTCATTTTTTAAATAATGTTCTGCTTTTGTCTCATTTTTGTTTATCTTATACTAATAATATTTTATGAAATTATTTTAAAAAATTTTCTATTTATTGACAACTTTATAATTTTTCTCATTTTCTCACCTTATCATTAATATATCCATCATCATCATCATAATCTACCTCTATCGTCATCATCGTTATCATCATCATTATATTTATAATTTTACCATCTTCTCTCTTTGTGGTGCTGCTGCTTTCTTCTTCTTTAGTTAATTGTCGTCAGTTATTTCTTCTCTTCTCTTTTGTTCAATTAAAATACAGATGCAATATATGTCTAATAATAATAATCAGCATCATAATATGTATCAATTATATCTTAAATAACACGTACAATATAATCATCAGAATAATCTATAATATTTAAATAATATTTAATTATTAATAATATATAATATATGCATGAAATTGTTATCTTCTCGTGTGTCGTCATTCTTCTCATCATCCTCCTCCTCTTCATTAATCATTAAATCAACTTGTAAAAACGTACATCTGTCTATTCTTTGCAAATTCGTCTCTTGATAATCAATTGGTGAATTTATGGGTCATAGTTTATAGTCAGTTATACTTTGCTCGTCGTCACCAACCACTTTTGGGGGTAATATAAAATATTTACATACATAATTTAATCTCAAAAAAAGTTTCCTGCCACTGTTTCATTTAATGGAAATCATGGTCATCGTCATCCCACCACAATTCAACTGCAAATATTGGTTAACTGGCAAACAAACGTGAAAATAGTTTTTCGGGAGGCCTCATTTTAACACAAACAGAATTCTAAATCAACACAACAAACCTTAATTATTATTCGGTCAACTGAAACGGTTCGAGCGCGCTCTTTATACACAAGAGTGTGTAAAGTAACATTAGAGATGAATGATTAGTTTGGCCTATTTTCACAATTAGTATTAGTTTTTTTTAAATCGTTATTCTTTTACATTTTTTTTATATTAAAGTGTTAAATGTTGTGTGCAACTTCTTAATTAACTATTCATATATATTTATCCATTTACAAATATAGAAGAACTTTCACAAAAATTGATTCTCTTTTCCATATTCTTTTTACTATTATATCATCGACTTGACTTTTTTTATCAATAATTTAGAAAGGTTCGAGTCTCTACAAAAATGATAAAATCTCTGTAAAATTTCCTTAACTGTTACGTTTAAAAGATTCTGGTTAATCAACACTTGCCATTTCAATTCAGTATTGGTTTTGCGTTTCTCACAATATATTTTTACACAACACAGTACACATATTTAATATAAATATTGCAACTAAAAACAGTCGCTGTGTTGCCGTTTCCATTTTTTCCTTTTCTATTATTTAATTTTAATATTAAAACTACACTAATCTCTGTTCCTGCCCTTTTAATCCTGCTAATCGATCGTACTTCTTCAAGTCGTTAGTAATTCTGATGATTCTTCTATTTGATAGGGGAGAGATTAATAAAGTTAGGCCAATTTTAGCCAAATTCTGCGAAATTACTTGGTAAATTCTTCAAGTTTAAATGGTCCTTCCTTAACGATGAATTTTGTGTTTTTTTTTTATTGCGAATATACATTTTCACAATGAATCTACTAAATTTTGACTTACGGCTCTCTTTCTCACTTAATCTCACAACGAGCTATTTCTTTTTGTTCTCCCACCACCACCACCACTCGTCAATACTTTTCCTTTTAATATTTTGGCCCCGATATTTATTTTTGCTTATGTGTGAAATACAACTAGCTGTACGTGAAATGATGTGAGCCAAGTGTTTGAAAACCTCAAATAGGCCCCACTTTTTAAGTGGAGTTTTCTTCGAGCCGATAATAGTTCCTCTTAATTTTATACAGTTACTTGAAACCGATTCAAACATTTTCCTATTATTCCAGTTCCGCTCCTCCTCCCGCGTTTTAGCAAATACCAATAAATTAGTTGTAAATCTCTGTCACAAAATAAAATACATTTACTTTCCGTCAAAATAAATCCTCCAGTGTCCGATTATTAAAGTCAATACAACATGCAATAAATTAAAGTCCTGAATTAAACTAAAATCAGTCTTTTGGAATATTATTACCAAAGAAAAATTGTAATAAACCAAAACGTGTTCAACCTAAAATTTGTTTGTTACCAATTAAAAATAATAATCTTACTAACTCACAAGCAGGACAAAAGTCGTTCTTTCCTCCTTATTTATTCTCCTTTGTTTATACTATGTGGCATAAAGTTTTTCTCCTCTTTTTGTCTATAGGGAAGGAATATCAATAATCGGAAATTATTTACATTTTTTTTATATTTACTCTACTAATTCCCTACTTTTTTGGATTCTCTCTCAAATATACTTATTTATGTTTTTATTCCTTTTGAGACGATTTCATTTTTATCAACATTTTTACACATAATTGTTATCATATTTAAAGTGTTGTTCTCCCAACTCTTTCCTCCCTTAACAACTAACTTATGATACACAATTTAATACTAATATCACAGATAATCGTGTATTCTATTCCACGCCACTTCATCTCAGTTAAATAATAGTTATCATTTTAAATCATGCCAGTAATAAATTTTGTAATTGGAAATGAATTTCTGTCCTCGTTGATTGACTTTGTCTCAATTTTGGCAAACTCTATATCTCTGTTGAACCCTTACCCTCGTCATTGAATTTGTTTATATCATTGATATGATAGATAAACTCGTGCTCCTTTTTTCGATTACGCTAGAGCGGCCGACATATGATACAACTGCATCAGCATTTGGACGTGGATCGGCAAGCAGGAGAGTCGGTCATGGGTGTTGGAGTCCATCGCCAGCCACGACAGCACGTTGTACCCCTCCAGTACATACCGCAACACGTCGGCCGTAAACTGAGAATCTAAGGGATGGTCCATGGGCGACGAATTGTTCTGTTGCAACAAATCGTCCTGCTTGTGAATGGACGGACTGTGCAAATGAAGAGCCGTTTTCAAAAACACGGGACACACGTTCTCCATATGCGGACAAGACGACCAAAACCAGTCGGGCATCCGTCCCGTCGGCGCTGTTGACACCAAATAGCCTAAAGCCAGGGGCTGTTGCAGAAGTTGACCCACCTGAAAAAGAACAATCATTATTATTATATTATAATTATTTGAAAGTGAATTGATATAAATAGTTATTTGTGGTACAGGGTGTAAAATCAGCTGCCTTTAACGACGAAACGAGTGTGAAATACGAGCAACACGGCGAATAGAACATAGATCACTAAAATTTGTAGTTTGGGGATCAAAATGACCAAATTTCTTCGAAGATTAGAACTTTCTTTTTTTAATGAAATAAAAATTCAAAATTATCACTAGTCAAGCATTACGATACGGGATTGTAAAAAATAATTTAATATTTTATGAAAAAATATCCAAATAATAATTTAATTTACCTCTTCATGATCCTGTGAAGATTTTTGACCACTGTTTGATCCACTAGGTCCAGGACTACTACGAATATTTTGGACATCATCAACGCCTGGACTGCCTGGCCGTGATCTCCTATCCGGACTAACAGCTGGCATCAACTGATCGGCTAGAAATTTAAAAAAAATGTTATTAATTTCAGTTCAACTAATTTCAAAACTAAATTAAACTTACTGTCCCACTCGCTGAAGAGATCATTCAATCCATTTACACTCTCCCCAATCTCTTCATCATCGTCGATATGCGGCAGGAACTCATCGTCAATTTCAATACCGTTGATGTGCGTCTCCTGGAAGGCTGTCTGGGAGCTCTGTAAATAATATTAGAAATACAATTATTATCAAAGTTTAAAACTACTTCCTAAAACTTAATTACCTGAGTTTTGGCACTGGTGGGAAACACTAGAATATGAGTACAGGTCACGTCTTGCGGCGTTGAAAGGGGGTTTTGCATTGAAATTTGGCTAAACCTTTCGTCGGGAGTGAATTGGTCGGGCATCACTCTCAAATTAGAGTCCGGCTCTAGAGTAATTAGACAAGCACTTAGAATACTGGGCACTGCGTTGGGATACATCAGGGAACACTGTTTGCAAATCTCTTTCAATTGTTTGGACAGCTTCAACAGATTCTGTTTGCTCAGCAGCCAGCTCCACCCCTTCAACTCTCCGTGCCCGATCCGACCAATTCGGCCCACAACCAATCTCCACGGCTGAACACTTTGTGATATTATACCAAGAATAAAGTCCATCAGTTTTTGAAGTCCCAGACGCCTCGCCGAAGCCTTTTTCCTTCGCGCCCGATTCGGAATGTCAATATTGATGGTGATTGTTTCGAGGAGTTCCCCTCTCTCGTCAGTCGCCACAGCCAAAAGCCAGTTCTGATCCTCGGACAGACAGTAACTACAATACATTATAGAACACTGTTGCTCCACACTGGCCGTTCCAAACGCCTCCGCCTTTTCACTCTTCTCGTGCTGCGCCGATAGAATATAAGGCGGATTGTACAACTTGTAAGGAGCTCGATTCTTCTCGTCTTTACTCTTCAGGAACAACTCCATGTTGGCTGCCGTTCCAAACCCAGTCAGGCTTTTCACGTTACTAGTATGTGCCAAAAAGCGACGACACTGAGAGAAAACACTCAATGCCAGACATCGCATTTCATCACTGAACCGTAATTGATTCCTGGTTTGTCCCATCTCCAGAATACTTTCTTGAGATATGATCTGCAAAACAAATAAAATTCCGTTAGTTCAATAATACATCAATTATGTTTCATAACTTTCTAATACAGTACAAGCCGTTTAATGAACTACGGATAATTGATACAATTAGCTTATAGAATAAGCGACTTTTACTGTATTATATATATATTTTAATAGATAAAAAGCCACTACACAATTACAATTAAACGATAAAAAAAACTCACCTGAAATGTGATGTTACTTCTTATGGACTCTGGCACGGAATTCAACACATTGGAATAGCACCGAAGGAGTGCCAGACAAGCCAGGCGTTGTAAATCTGGCGAGTCATTGCCACAAGTGAACGGTTCTACAATGTAAACCACAATGCACGGAGGATTGACATCATTGTCTTCGTACGAACCGAGAGGCTCTGCTTGTGGAGCCTGATTCGAACCGGAAGAATTCAAATCCTTTTGCACATCACCATCTCCTTCCGATGATTTTGGCGTCGATGGCGCCTTTTCCGACAGAGTGTTTGGCTCCGGGGTGTGCGGCGGTGGCATTGGACTGGCCAAATTCTTGTTCAACAGATTCATCGTAGAACTGGCACTGCTTGAATAATTGCCCGAATGATGATAATGTCCTTCTGGTGGATCTAGGAGACTCTTATCGGTTGGCACTTTGGACAAATACGGCACTAGGTACGATTGACAGGCTTGGGCATATAGTCTAAGGCTTTCGCTCACTTTGTGATCACCCAAAATATTAAACCAATCATCAATTGAGTTGGACGACGATGAATTGTCATTTGTAATTCCGTTAATGTGTTTCATTGATTTACCCACTCGGAATATTCCATCCCAGCCTTTAACTGGCGTATGTCGCCCCAGTTTGCACATTTCAAAGGTGGTGCTCAGCTCCTTGAAATACGTAATTGTCTTTTTCACTACGTAGTCGTTGTCGGGCGCGATTACAATATAGGCAATGTCCCTTGAATAGGAGTACGGCTCCAGTAGCAATTTGTCCCAATAATGAAGAGCGTACGGAGCCACCGATAACCAGTCCTTTTCATGACCAACTATAATCGATGGTATCGGTTGCGGTTCACACTGCCCGGTTGTACTGGACGAGGCGAGTCGATGGAATTGTCTCCAAGTAAGAGGACCTTGTACTGTGTACGGAGCATCCCATAATCGTGTCGTACACTTTTTATGGAAGGCGTCTTGAAGAAGTGGCTGCATTGACTTCATCAATCTTATGATATCCTGATTACTCCTGGGTCCTTTTGCTTTTACATAAGGCCATTTATGGACGCTTAAAGACGTCTTTTGACTTGAATTCACCACTTGACTATGACCCATCATCGACGAAGAAGACAGTGGACCATTGTTGATCCGCATCATTTGTTGATTAGACACTGGATTTCCGAATGAATCCAACTCCATTTTACAAACTGAATTGATATTCATCATTCCCGATTCTTGTCTTCCTCCGTTCATGCCATTGTTCCCAATTTCAAACGCTATCCGGCCTTGTTCCAGCGCCAAGCTGATCACATCTTGAGCATCCGTAAAATCGAGAATGTTCAAAGCGGGTTTGGAGACTCCTTGATTCGTCACTACACTTTTGCACCTTCTAATTGCACGTAGAATTGAGTTGGACGAACTCTGCACTACGGTAGCACATTGTTCTCGAAGCAGCTCCATTATCACAAGGGTGAGACTCGTGTCGTTGGCGCCACTATCACAGGTACCATTTAACTCCATCAGGATGTTGTTATTCGTATTTGCACTGTCCAGATTGGAATTGTGGGGACTATTTGATACAATCGGTGTTCCCGAACGACTATTGGAGTAGGGCTCTTGTTTAATCATCAGCGCCTTTTCACTGATGTTGTTATTGGAGTCGCTCTTTATTTGGGGACGACCTTGCAGCTCTTCGATAACATACTTTAAAATGGTCCTCTTTTTGAATACTGCCGGATCTTGAGCCATCCCCGTAATCTCCATTTCGTCCTCATAAAACAGACCACTTCGGTGGGCCAATCTACGATTCACCACCGCACTGAAACCACATTGACACTTGATTGGATCCTCGTCGAGGTATCCGTTCTGATTAGAACCACTTCCACTTGGCGAGTCCAAGCCCCCAAAAGCACCACTGAAACTGTTGTTCATATTTTTATTATTACCACTCAATGCTGCCGTCATTGTATTGAACGAACTGCCCGGCAACGCTAAATACACTCCACTTTCCGAGCCCCTGATATTCCCCACACACTTCTTCGTTGCATTACACACACAAATGGTACAGCTATCGAAATTGTGATCCCGAAATATGTTGAGCAGTGTATCGTAGAGCAGGATATTAACTAGCAGACCGTCTGCCTCTGGTAAATGTGATCCCCCCGAATCACCAGTTGAGCCATGATTGGTGCTGCCCAGTAAATTCATCAAGCTCCTATTATTGTTGGCATTAACTTGGCTATTATTCATCGGTCCCATATTCATTCCCATCATATTATTGTTGCAGACAACAGGACCCGAATTCATCAGGCCATTATTTCCGGACATCATATTTCCACCACCCACCATTGTCCCGAAACCGTTGTTCTGGTTCATCATGTTGTTGTTGTTATTATTCTGGAAGTTCATCATATTCTGTGGATTCTGATTCATCATCATGTTTCCGGCGCCCATCATCATCATGTTCGGCCTTTGCATCTGCTGCTGGTGTTGCATGTGCATCATTCCATCACCACCCCCGCCACTGTTCATTTGCATGAAATTGGCCTGATTGGGACTGGCCACGGCCAATTCGTACGGAGGCGGCGGCGGGATCGGTGTTCTGCGGAACAGATTCTGCTGCATGGGACTGTGAGGAAACTGTTGCATCGGAGACATGCCTCTCAGCGGATGATGTTGCATCGGCATCATTTGCTGGCCATTCGGTCCAAAATTGTTCATATTCAGGTTCGAATTCAACGAATTTGGACCCATTGGAATTTGCAAACTGGGCGATGGTCTGGACAATTGCGCTGTTAGCATTGGATTAGCAGGCGTCGAATTTGGCATCATCTGTGGCTCCGATTTTATGCTTAACATCCCCTTCAGAGTCGTATTATTACTCACATTCTCCTTATTACTCACGTTTGTCGCTCTCTGCTGCAACTGTTGGGGTAGTGTTGGAGGCTGATGATGGTGATGAATCGGTTGTTGCTGTTGCTGCTGCTGTTGAGACTGTTGCAATTTCTGCTGCTCCCAAGACGGTTTATAAACACTGTTCGCCGGCATAATAATGGGCGGCAACGATTGACTGGGCAAATCTGCCAGAGGAGCGTATTTGGTCGAGCCCACAAACGTGCATATCGTTGGCGGAATATACACATAAGAAAGGTCGTCAATCGGCTCCTCCACTGGACTGCCCAAGTTCGGATACTGCACCTCTTGTTTCATCACAGTTTTCATGTCCATGTCTGGCATCTGGCCACCACCATCGGAGAGGGCTCCACCGCACGGCGACGAATTTGGATGGTGTTCAAGACTCGGGGGCGTCGGGAACATTTTCGTTAAAATCTCCACGCTCGTTGCACTGTTAATGCTGCTCAGGCTGCTTATACTGTTCACACAATTACTGCCCACACTGTTGTTCGTGCTGCTCAAATTCGATCCTCTTTTAATAGAGGTGGTTGTCACCGAGTCCTCCATTCCACTCCCGCTCACAGACTTGTTCGATCCTGGTGGTGTGATATTCTGGACCTGGAATTGGTAACAATCGAAATTAAGTAATGTATTGGTTTATTACTCTATTGCTTTTAATATTAAAAACTAATACAGTAGCAGCCCCCTTAATTGAAACAATCGGTTTATAGAAACAAATACATAGGGCCGAAATCATGTAAATATATTAGAAATCAATCACTTTATTGTAACAATCGGATAATTAAAGCAAATCATTAAGTTCCCGGATTGTTTCTAATAATATTCTTCTGTATATGCCATGGTTCTTAATGTAGATGATTTTCGTAAAACGTTTTAGGAAATTAAATTAACTCCCAGTTTTTATAAAAAAATGATTTGAGAAATGATTTCAAGAAATAATACAATAAATAACAAACGTACCATATCGTAATTTGAATTGTCATTTTCATTGAATAGCCGGTCCAAATCATCATAAGAGGGCCTTAGGCCTTTATCGGTAAACAGATTATCTTTGTTATCATCATCCCCCGCGGCTCCCTCGCCACACTCCTTTTTGATTTCGTGGCTCTGCAGAAGCGGTGATTCCACCTGAAAATCTATGTCAGCGGGCGACATCATGTCGAAACCATCTGCAACTCCTCGACCACTGCCACCAGAATTGGGACCGTTATCCACCTTTCTGTCTGCACACAGCGGATTAACGCCGACAGTTCCCCCACCCGATGATAATATTGATGGATTCATGGCCGGATTCTGAGACGACAGTAAAGCTCCGGTAGCCGACAAAATTGATGACGATGATAAAGACGACGAGGACGATAATAAACTCTGTTGTTGCTCTCTCTGCAACTGTTGCTGCTGGTGTCCAGCATATAAGTCATAACCTAATTTGTTGCTGTTAGTTTCTTCGTCTGGCCTGAACCGTTTCACCGGATGATTTAACCTGAAAAAGAGCCATGGACATACGTTATTACAACTGTTGAATTGGAATTTTTTTTATAATGTACATCTCTTCAAGAAGCAAAAAGTTCAAAGAGAAACTTTCCTTTTAACTTTCTTTCGATGGAAGCAAAATTAATGTTAGAGTTTCAAGATATCAACAGTATTATTCTTAATAAAACAGTTGATCCGTGTCAACTCCTTATGATTTTTAATGGAAAAGTTTTTCAAAAGTCTTACCAGGCATTCATCATGGAATAGTCGTAGAGAAGCTGCTGTGACTCAAAGTCGTCGTCAATTATAGTCTCATAGTCTTTCGATATCAACGACGGTCTTTTTAATGACACAATATTACTGCTATTAACACTATTAATTCCACTACTAATATTACTATTTAAATTACCACTAAAATTCTTTTTGATTGAATTACTTTTACTATTGTTAAAAACACTGTTAACACTTAAATTACCACTGCTACCGACACTATTACTGTTGCCACTGTTCGACCCTTTTGCATTGTAGCCAGGATGCAAGTGGGGCTCCTTTTTTACTAAAACATTTTGCGTCGCCGATTGGTTGGCTCCAGGCGCTGTTCCATCAGACGGTATATGCTTTTGCTGCTGTTGCGGGAACGGCGACAATGAACTGGTCTTCACCTCGTTAATTATGTTATTACTGCTATTTTCACTATTCACTATTTGTTCCATAACATTGGTTGATGATCCTGTTCCGCATGTGGACCCCGCCGATTGTTGGTTCTCGATGTGGGGAGAGAGAATTGGTAGTAGCTGCAATTCAAGACAAATCATTTATTAATAATCAAGTAATGCAAAACGATATTCTAAGTTAAACTCACCTCCGACGGTACAGATTGCTGAGATAATCCCGTCGCGGCGGGATGAGGAGACGGTTCGGCACTGCCCGGAGAATTGACACAGGAAGTAACTTGGGCAAGAGATTCATTTATGGATTGCTGAGCTGAAGATCTTCCCGTCATTGAGCCATACGATGGATGGTTTAATGCTCTGAAAACAAGGTTTAATCAATTCCATTAGATCAAAACATTAAATTACACATTATCCTTCCATACCAAAAAAGCAATGCATGCAGTTAAATATATAATTGCAAATATAACAAACACCATATAATAATATTATAATAGAAACCATACTCCACTATTCATTATGAATGCAATTTACAATTATCAGTGTGGCTTTAAACACGAATCTGATCGCTGCAATTGATCACAAGTGTGTATTTTGCCGAAGCAGAATCATCCACTCAAACATACAATGAAGGCGAGGCGAGCCGCGTCCTGTTACAAAAGCATTCAATTCACATCCTGTACCTCCATGTCCAACCACTATATTATTTGGACCTATTTCGAATGACATGTAGTTCAAGCCTACCACATTCAAATTATATATATATATATGAGGCCAACCAACACAAAAGTTTCCAGGACACGAGCATGCTTTAGACATAACTTGCACTGGGCTGAGTGTGTTCAGATTGATGATATACAGCCAGCTCATATGACGTCTATAATATTTAGAGTTAATACAATGAAAATCTATCCAACATGACAATTACACTCTTCCAATAAAATAATTATAATAATAATAATCAGTGATTAACAATGATTCGCTTGCCAGATGGTGATAAGAAATGAAAATGCATATTTACAGCCAATTAAAGAATGATGGGGAAAATGATGACTTTCACAGATAGATGAAAGGGTGTAAATTAATTAAGTGTTCTTGCTGTTGCGGAATTTAGTAATATAAAACTTGTTTATATTTAATGAATGGAAAATTAATTGTTTTGTGTGTACACATGTCCTTTTGATTACTATTTTTGCTTGAACTTTACAAAGATGAGGAGTGAGGAGGAATATTCAGCCCGTTAGCTTTGTTTTGTGTTTGTGTGTTCTGTTCAGACAAACCTGGAGGCAGTCGCTGTAACACAGCTTTTAAATAACGTCGTCGCAACGGTACTCGTTAAAGGAGATGTAGACGATGATGACAACGACTGTAGGAGGGAAGAACTGAAGGACGTCGTAGTTGAAGTGGAACAAGAAAAAATCGATGTAGATGGTGATGATGTCGTCGAAGAATTGAGTTGCTGATTATGGGAGCTGTTGCCATGGTTGTGATGCCTGTGATGTTTGCTCGGACCTGGAGCACCAGCACCACTGCTCGAGGACAAAGACTTGGACTTTGATGAATTGCCACTGTTATTATTGTTACTGTTGCCGTTGCTGCTACTAGAACTTTGCAAAAGTAATGCACAATGCCGTTTGTGGAACGGAATTCGGCTGCCTCGAGACCCCTTCTCGGATCGACCACCGCTCGATTTATTCCCACCCCCACTACTACTATTATTGCTACTACTGCTACTGATATATGCTCCCGATGATGACGATGACCCCATTGAGGTTGAGACCATCAGGTTGGCGAATGCCGCTGCTGCCGAAGACGATCCTCTTCCCGACAATCTCTTCAACCTAAAGTGGTCATCAAAGCATTTTACTCATAGAGAACTCTCTAGTAGTCTTGTTAATAATATTCTTTTATTATTTCTGTTTTTACTTTACTTGTGTTATTTTAAATGTGATTTCTGTTCCTCTGGCTTAACAAAAGAAAAATATTCCAAACGAAAAATTTAACTACTAAAAAGGTGCTCAACTACACCAAAAACTTTTTATAAGAAATCAATTTGTTTAAAGCATGCAACAATGCAATGCCGAAGAATTCCATTGTTTGTATTCAAAACTATAAGAGTGTAGTAAATAAGATTTTTTTCTCAAAAGAATCCATTGATTTTTTGGTCCAACTACATCTATCATATTTAATAAGGGTAGAAATACTATTTCAACATCTCAAACACTACTCAACAATAAATTTGAATGGACACACTACATGGTTCTTTGGATCACTTTACTTACTTGGTACATGAGCATGGTGATTTCTGAGTGGGATCGATATAGTTAAAAACTGTATTTGGATTACTGTTTGTCGCCAACGACGATGATGATGAGTTGGTCGAGATGGAGTCACTGTTTGTCGACGCGAACGGAACAGGTGTTACCCTGGCTTGGGGCAGATCCGGCGGCTCCTGCTTGATTTGCGATGGCGAGGGCATCGCCAGAGGTGCTGTCGTTGGCGTCGAAGAGGATCCCCCACTCGCACTGGTCAACGGAGGCGGTACCGTACTCACACTATTTACATCCAACGGGTTCAGGACACAGTCTTGCCACACTCGCTCCGGTAACACAGTCGCTACAGATGGCCTCAAGTGCATACTGACCGCATTCCCTAGATCATTTTGATTCTGTGGAAATTCTGACAAGCATTTGGAAGCCTCGACAGACGAACTGATTGCCGTCTCTTTTAGCGCCATCGAGGAGCCTTTGGACGTTATTGAGGGTACGACCGCATTTGGAGACCCCATAGGCGTCGAAGTGAGGGCTGCGCTCTTCTCGTCTTTACTCTCGCCAGAAATGGCATTGTTGTTCTCATCAATGTCCGTCACCAGGACATACTTTGAGGGGTACTTTAATTTGATTCCACCTGAAATTACCTCCACCATGGGCGGCAGTCCGTCTGCGTATTCCTTGTTGGTGGTCAACGGGTAAAATGCACACCAATCGTCAAAGGCCTTCTGAGTAGCCGCATCCATGGATCCGTGCCGATAGACCTGGCCCGTTAAAGTGGCGCTCAGGCCAAACGGAGCCAGAATGACTCGCTTCGATTTCGGTGGAATATCACCGGTCTCAGGTCCACTGGCCATGCCGTTGAGACCCGATGCCGGTGAAGGCAAAGGGGTTTGGGTTTGTCCATGCTGAACATTTGGCTGCTGTTGCTGCTGCTGGTTGGCCTGCTGCATCGCTTCAGTCAGGTACTCCATTGATAACCGCCTGACAGCTGGATGCTCTCGCAGGTCCATTGATGCACACACGGTGCTGTCACCATGCACAAAAAAGGCAAACGAGAATGATAGATGGTGGGAACTGAAATGCCAACAAAAAATTATTAGTTTATCGAAAGTTTTAACCTTAGAATTTACAAATTATATCACAATTGAAAAAAAAATGTCCAGAAGTGAACGACGGCTCAATAAAGTACTTTAAATTGAGCCGCAGAGACTTCCATTTTATTAATTAATATAGGAACTTGCTGCAATTAGGGTTGCAATTTCTTCAACGCAAATCCAATTTAGGAGCCCATCCTTTCGAATGGACCACACTGTAAGTTCCAGTTCCTGCACTACAAATTGATTTTATTTAATTTCCAGTGATGAGGAGTCCAGCCATTTCTCGAAACCTATGTATAAAATATTTATGGTGGAGAAATTGTATACTTGTACATACCTTTTGCCAAATACGCGCTCGTGGCTGGAGCACGGCTGCACAAACCACCTGCCCAAACGCACCACATCGCGCGATAATAAACTCCTGCAATTTCAAGAGAAAATGACATTTAAAAAATGATAATTTGCAGAAGGTAAAGCACTGATATTTACCTTTCAATTAAATTGTGTAAAGCCTTAAATAATAGCGATCGACATTCATATGATAAGCCGCTCTCCCAGGAGCCATGGTCGTTCATTCCCTCTGAAAAAGTAACAAAAAACAAATTATGGGATAAGAATTTCAATTAATTTACAATTGGTAAAGCTAGACTGTATTCACATTCAGTTCAGACTGACTGGCCTCTTAGAAGGTTCCCCAACAATCAAACGAATAACTTGAGCAACCTCAGAGTAGAGCTTTATGATCTACTCTACACAAACTTTCTATACAACAACGATATGTCAATAAACTCTTCTTCAATCACAAAACAACAACAAAGAGTACTTCTTTCGAATTCTTGCTCGTGCACTCTCTACTATATAATAATGCTCTTTTCAACTTTTCCCAACCAAATACTGTATGTAATATAAAAACAATAGAGGCAACAAGAAACTGACTGCTGATTTGTTGCATTTTTCCTCTCATGTTGCTGCTTTTTAAACTGTTTTTCTTTATATAAACCAATCGTACTGTTATGGTCTCCCTTGATTACGACTCTATTAAAATGCACTTACATATAACCTATAAATAACCGTGAAATCTCGTTTGGGGGTAAATTCACCGACAAACACACTGAGAGAGTGTAGTTTTTTTTAAAATTATACGAAGAGTAATAAATGACGTCGATCCACCGTCCGGGTTCGACACACATTTGGTCATCTGGTTTCTCAAGTCCGGAGACCTTTTTGTTGTCAGTGACTCGCTATCGATTTTGAATTAAATGTCCAATAACATTTCTCTCCTCACTTTTTGTATATAGCAAACATTTTTATTTCGTTTTACTCTACATCTCAAGGTTGTCCAATTCACAAAACCCTCTTCATCTCCAATTTAAACATCATCTTTTGGCTTTGCTCTCTCTTCCACATAATCATCAATACTAATTGTTTTGTTTGATGACGCTGAACATCTTCTATTTTACGAAGAAGAAAAAAAATATAATAAACAGCACGGTTCATTTGTGATTACTCGCATATTTCTCTCTATAAACATTTTCTCTCTCTCTATCTCTCAGTTACTCAACTTTACACACAATTTCTCACAGCTTTATTATCATTAATAAGATCATTATTCACAATCATTTCCATTTCGAGTCTATATACAAACATCATCAATCCGTTTGATACGAAAACGGTTTACATGAATATGTATTCCACTAAAAAGAAACACACCACCACCAAAAATTCCTGCTCTTTTTCCTACAATCAAAAATATACTTATAAGAGAGCCGCTATTTCAATTTCACTCTCGCTCTTACTCCTCTCATCGTCGTTGCTACCGAAAATGCATGGAGGAACAAAAACTGCCCAGCCTCTTTTCAAAACAAGTCAAGTAAGGTGAGCGCAAAAATGTTGTTAGGTAAATAAATAATCAAACGAATTCCCTCTCTCCTCTACAAATGTGTGCTTGCTTGTAGTGGAACAGTTTACGTCAAACTGGCTCATCGTCATCGAAGAGAGAAATTTAACGTTGTGCCAATGTTTATACTTCCATTGTTTAGATATAAGAAGAATAATAATTAAAGAACAAAGTGGATCACATTTCAATCTAATTATTCCTTCCTACCAAGTATCCAATTCCTTTCCGTTGACCACGAGCCGAAATTCCTTGCCCCAAACTAGCGTTTCGAAAACATTCCATAAACCGATCCAATCCAACCAACACAACCTAACCACACACCGTTTTTATGGTAGAGAACCCGTGCCAATTACTGTATAACAATATACAACCACCCAAACACATTTTCAAATCCACGGCTCACTCTCTGTAACCCATATATGTAATCAAACAACCGCAACAAAACAATCGCAAACGCAATGTGGCATTGATTGGCCGCCGCTGATTATTTTCAAACAATTTGCCCTCAAATTAATTATAATAAAACGCCATAAATACACCAAAACCGACAATAACGACAAACGACCGTTTAAGAAGCATACATAGAGCAAGTTCACATTATTCACGGCTCTTTATTCCAATAGCTGATAAGTAAACAACCTATTCACAATTAGTTTTGCGGTGGATTCTTTCCTTTATCACAAATTGAAAACCACCCGCATTTTATCAATCCCATTCCAAATCTTATTTAAATTAAAAGCATTTACATAACTGATGTTATAAAAAAAATAGAGAAATATAATCTTCCCTTTTATCGTTATCCTTTAATATCTATATCTTACAAACAATAACGTCATCATATCTATTGAAAAAAAAAACATTCCTTAAATAACAATTTTAAAAAAAATTATTGACAAAATAAAAATATAGTAGTTAAAGCTCCGCTATTATTTAAATTGAAAAAAATTTAATTAAATTAAATAAGCAACAACTATTCCAAATCTAAAAAAATTAATTAAAATTGTTAAATAACTATGACCCTATTAATTATTTCTATCCACATAAATCATTATTTATTAGTTTAGAGAGCGATGATAGCAACTCTAATCAAATCAGTTAACATGTCACCAATCTCCCATCAGCAATGATGATTATCAAATATAATAATTAATATTGAATAGAGAGAGACCGAAAAATCATTTGAAGTTCCCATTGATTATTGACTTGTTTGGGTCATAAATCAACCAAGTGTGGTATAGATTTCAGTTGTAGTAATTTATTCGGCGATATGAGTACGCTTTTAACGCTTCACTTCTGCCATTAATCACTATACTATACACTATAACTGCATTCAATTACCTGTAATTGCAAATGATACAATTATAGAGGCACATTCAAATATTGACTGTTGTCACTAAATAGCTTTCCGCTCCCGTTGACCACACACAACAGTTAACGAAAATTAGTAATTAATGCACCTATTAACAAGAGTTGGCAATTAATTTCACACATTTGATTTATTAGCCGTTTATATGCCACTATATAAGACTCATAAAATGTCAATATGTATCATTTTTCTTGCGTCTACAGTCTTTTTAAATTCCTAAAGTAATAGTTTATAAAACAAAAAAGTAAATAAAAAGTATCATCATTCCATTCCAAATCCACCACTGGAAATGAGCCAGACGACAATGGATAATTCCAGAGCTGTGTATACTCTTATAACAACGGAAACATGTGCGATCTATATAATATAAAACCTCTGCAATCTAAACTATTTCCAATACAATCTTGTTTGTATTCCGACAATGTAATTAGCATTCAATTATGCGGCTATAAGTAACATTTTATCAGATCATTTGGTTAATGGCGAACCCGCTGCCACCAACTGATAACATCTGTCGCAATTATCGAGCGCATCCACAACAGCAAACCCCCCGTCCATTCTCTCCTCTTCAGTCGGTCGGTGTTTTGTGTTTTAAAAAAAAGTATAAATATATAACTAAAAATTAACCAACACATTTCTCTTTTGCATTGTATTCGCATTAGAATAAAACCCAACCATATTGGCCTTAGACTCATTACATACATACATCCAAACATCCAACCATCCCTTCACCATATTTCCTTGTAATAAAATAGCATTGCATTCACCCAAATATATAATAATAATCGTGGCCAACAAAAACGTGGAGCTGCTCAAATCGTCTGCGCAAACCAAACGTCCTCCAACGACGAATCAAAACAAAAATCCATGTCTCAATTTCGCTTTGCCATTTATTAATCGACTGATACATACGGTTCTATGCACATAATCTCACCACTCACAGAGGAGTTGTGTCGTCTCTTGAGAACTAAAACACAGACCGGCTGCTGTGCTGTGCTGCTGTTACTTCTGCTCCAAAAGAGCGAACCAACAGAACATTATACTCTTCCCATGGTGGGTCACCAATCTCTATAAAATTGCTGTACATAAAGAGCAGCTCAATTTACGAATCGCCTTCTTATATTTGCCATTATTTAAAATTCATGGCAATATTACATTGTGTAGAACCAGCATCACCATAATCATCATTACCATCATTTCGTGTGTTTCACCCACAGCAGGCCCGACCCGACCCGGTCCTCCTCCCTTTGCCTTACAGCTGACGACGACTAGCAAAGCACACATTTCATGGACTTTTCCATTCAGTTTATGTATTCAACATACACCCAAACATTAAACACTCCTCTCTCCTCTGATATCAGAGATATCACACACATTGTACACGGTATTAATACATATTTTCGGTTATGAATAGAAGAAGAAGGGCGCTTTTCGACTCTTTTCCTCTCCACCACTTTATATATCTTCTTTTAGCATGGACTGAATAATGAATACACAGAAGAAATGGGGAAATTGATTTTTCGTCTTACCGTTGGACTTGAGCAACTCGGGCACCACCAGATCGCTGAGATCCGGCTCCTCGCCATACCAGAAGATCCACAGCTCTTTGGCGGCTGTCAATGACAACGGGGGATGCACCACGTAGCTGCTGCTGGCCATGTCGAACAGGCCTCCGCCGCCACTCGGCTCATTCTTAACGCCGGCCACGCGTCGCCACACGCACAAAATATCCGCAGCAAGGCAATGGGAGTACGACCGAAGCACCGGATCATCCAGGGGATCACTGGTCGCATTCGGCCGCTCGTTAACCACCAGTTTACGCCATTTTATTCCGCACAAGTCCGTCTGCAAAAGACAATTCATAAACATATTTTAATTAAACAATATATAACGAAATTAACAAACAACATGGAAATAGTTTCAAAATTACAAACGCCTCATTGTTGTCTTGAAACATTTAGAACATTTGGCGGGCAACAATTAGATTTGCCAGTTAAAAACCGACAACTCTCATCTCCTACTGTATTCCATCAATTTGTAGGAATTATTTGTCTTCAATAAGTTTAATTTGTTACCAAGGTCATCAGAAAACGAAACTCTTACATGAGTCACACAACTAACAACAATTCAGATTTTGTTTAATCATAGTCAATTGTTGAACCTCCTCCTCCTCTCACAAAAACAAGATGTTTTACGATGTTTTGCTTTAAATCTGTTGCCCCGTTCTTTTGATAAAAAAAGGAATTCCCATGAACGATAACCAAACTAACCATGCAAATCTCCAGATAACAAAATATTGTTTTAAAAATGCCTATTAATAGCCGTAATAACAACCGGAGAGGAGCCGCAATATTTAACTCTATGGAATGGTAATCAAATAAATAACAATGAACATTATATACAAATCAGAGTTGGAGCAACAAAAAAAAAACTAGATAATTCAATGAAAATAGTATTCAAGTTAAATGAAATGACGACGACGACGGTCAGATACATTACGAGGAATATTATTAGCATTCTATTGAGTTCTACTTATTCGCAACATTTACACGCCAATCCACCAACCAACCACCCACACACACCACCACTATTTGTAGACGATCCAACACGCGCATATGTTCTGTTATTGGTAGTCCACTCCTCGGTCCCTCTTGTCGCCTCTTCTCCCCCATCATCATAGGCTTTCCCACTTTATTATAAACCAAACACGGCACACCACATACACTGTGTGTGTCCTCCAACTTTACATCACACACCAATGAATGCCCAAACCTGCTGAGAGACGACCTTTTCCGGCTACTCTCCGACTCTCTCCCAACAATCCTCCTCACTTCGCACTTTTAACTATATTCTGACATTTAATTGAAGTTTCTCACTTCTCTCCCTTCCTCTCTGTTATAGCTTTTGCCTCGGATATCTATCTACATTATTATTAACTGCTACCGCAAAATAAACTACAGCAACATGTGTACTCTCCCCGAACACAACACAACACTCTATACATCCACAGAACCTGTCTGCCGTTTTCAGCGCTGCTCGTTCGCTCAACAGAGCTCGCCTCTATACAGTAATGTCATTGACAACACAGAAACGAGAATAAAAAACAACGTACTCAAGTCTAATAACAACAAACTGGATGGTGGTGGTCAATGGTATCGAAAGCTTTCTAATGGGGTCTAAACAAAATTTTATTTTAACCATTTAAGACGCCGCTTCTTTACTCGCTTCTCTTCATTCACTTAAGGCTAACTGTAAAAATAAAAACACAAAATTAACCAGCTCATGATCCGCCATCAGAAGGCAGATAGACCGTCATCTGGGGTAAATAACAATAAATTTAACGACACTTTTTGTTTCTGGCCTCGTTTCTTCTTCATGAATAATCCATCCAATGATTTCAATGACGACCCATGTACATGACATTTATTCTCACATCATCAACGGAATCGCTCCATCTCTGAACCAGCCAGAGGAGCCAATATATACCCACCAACCAGCCATCAGAATGATAATAAAAGGGAATGAAAAGACGATGATGATTATACGTATGTTCGGAACGGAACAAAATAGTCTCCGCCAAAAAGAGAACAAACCACCATCGATTTGTTGCCTCCTCAGTCCTCACCAAACAAAACATTAAATTATTCTACTCTCAAATTCTCTACAAGCTCCCTCCATTCATGCGCAAAATTCCGAACACTGCTCCTCTCCTTTCATATAACACCCCCCACCCAGGAATGGCATATCAATTAAATGTAGAATACCTTTTTCCAATTAAATTTCTATAATAATTGCAATAATACTACTTTATCAACTGTCCCGATTCTAAAACATTAAACAATTTCCATTTATCGATTTGCCTCATGCACCGTTCACCTGATTTTATTATAACTACCTATCCATCCACTTGAGCCACTTCTCACGTGGCCTGTCCATACGGAAAGTTGTCAACATTGAACCGTATCAAGGACATGTAGATACAATTTTCTGAAACATCTCTTGCAGTCATTGGAAAATTTCATTACCCATTATTTTGATTCGTACCTGCAGAGGACTTGAAAATCAATAAATTCCAGATATGTTGGATCTGCATTTAATATGAACAGATAGACAAATGTTCTTGACATTCATACCTAGTTAGGTATGTTGTAATAGTGTGCATTTGATTGCTGTTTTATAGAGAAATAAAATCCAATAATTTTCCAGAGCTTTTTACGCAGCTTTAGTTTTATTTTTAACTTTAAATATTACAATTTTAATTATTGTAGAGTATGTTTATGTCTTTGTTGTTGCTCACTGATACACCGCTTTCAGAATCAACAATTGTTACAACGATCACGTGCTGGTAGTCAACTAATTCTAATATTGTATTACAAAGCTTGTTTCAAATGTACGTTTTTGTAAATGAGTTCTCTAAAATGTAGACTTTGTGTCGATAACAAACAAAGCATATGAAATTAGTATGAAACTATTAAATTAATTAGTGCTTCAGAGAAAACATTCAAAACAATACTTATACTTTGATAAATTTTAATGAAGGTTATCGAATACAATTTATACAAACTTTAAAAAAATAGAAGATAATCATTTTATGAGAAATGTGAACGACCTCATTGCGCATACTGTTACAATTATGCTTTATTGTAATTTGATTCTAAATTATCACTCAATTTATTACTCATATTTCAAATAATTAAACCAAGACATTTGTATCGAAAGCTCATTGCCAATTTTGCAAAATATAAATACACAAAACAACCTACATTTACAAAGCAAAACAAAGAGGAGACAACAAGCCAGCCCAACCATAGTTTCAGTGTTTGTTGGGTAATGTGCCACACGAAAATAAATCGTGACGGAGAATGAAAACAATCGACCAACACCGTCTTGTGTTTTGTAGTTACAAGTGCGCGCCCGACGCCGCCACAGCCTTCTGGCCCCACAGAACAAAGTTGGTCCGTTTCTTTTAAAAACCGTATACAGAGAGAGAGAACCGCCAAAGTGCGTTGAACTAGGCACCAGCCAGCATTTTCCATCTTCTTTCTTTGAAGAATAAAACGTGCCCGCGTTAAGCTTTCGCATAATTCCCCATTAAGCCTTTCCTATAAGCCAGAGCAGGAAATAAATAACTATACAGTTCTGATGTATTTAATAACAAGAAGGATCAACAACCACTTTATAGGCATTGGCAAAAATCCATAGTTGACCCAGTTTCAGTAACCATTGAATTTAACTTTTTCTCACTTCTTCCCCATTCCATCCCCCATTGTTCATATTTGCGATTTTTCAGCTGTGCTTCATTTCTCGCCAATCAATCGCCATAGAACAAGTGTCAATCTTTCAATTATATTGTGTATTACATCAATTATTTCTTTGATGTTTGTTATTGCTCGTGAGAGCTTTGCTAAATTACACCATTTCAAATCAAATCTACACGTAAACTGTTTTATTTCCAAATTTGACATTCATGATTGATTTATAACTTCCCCATAGTATATATAGGTATTTGAATGAAATTCCTATGCAAATTTAGACCATAAAAGCATAGTTGTTTCTGTTTTTGACCATCAGAGACAGTAATGTCCGATAGGTTGCCGTTATTGAGATGGTTTCCTGATTCAATATTTTAAATCTTAACAATATACGTTGGAAAAATGGTTGAATTAGCACAATTATTGTGCGATATAAAATCAATTTGATTGCATTTTACAAAAAATAATCAACATAAATAAAGCAAAATTGCGTGAACCGGTTTCAAACGTAGCGCGCGGTCGATAACAAAATTGCAATATGGCTATCAGTGTCGGATTCTGTTTATTATTTACTCTTCGTCTCACCGCTTTTCTTTATATAAAATAACAATATACAAAGTAATAAAGCCACTCTCCGCTCCTCTCTGTGTTGTGTTCTCTCCTCCAAGCTCCTCTGTCCAGTTGCAATAATATTATAACGAGACGACGACGACGGCTGGCCAATTGAATGTATTTTTATTGCCGTTTTGTTATTGTGATTATCAATTCACACCATTTAATCACACAAACAAGATCTGTTTCAAATTGTGCTGCTACCCGTGTTACCCTTTGACTTTTCTTCGCACCCCACCCCCTCCTTTTTGCTCCACTGACCTTTTCGCCTAATTCGAATTTGATCTTCAACCTTTTTCCCTCTTAATAATATACCCATATTAAACCTGTTGCGAATTCAAGTGTCACTTTTTGGAAATCAAAAGCGCCTCACTAACTTACACTTGTTGTGTTTTAATGAAGCAAGAGGGTTGGTATTTTCTTAAAGATTTATAATTTATTTAAATGAAATTTAGATTTCCTTATACATTATTAACTGATAATGAACGATCATATTTTTATATAAAATAATAATAACGGAAACCTTCAGCTTTCCTTGCCCTTGTCTTATTTCCTACTGACATGGTTTACTTTCTCTATCCACTTAGCACCTATCTAGTCTTAATATATTTTTATTTAGTGGAATTTATTCTAATCTTTAAATTGAAGAGGACATATTTTATTTTAATTCTTTATATTTTTAAAAATAGAGTTTTGAGGAAAACAATTTCTACTAATTTTATTTAAAACAACAAAATTAATGATTGTAATGAAAAGGTTCTATTAAATATAAGTAATGAGTATACGTTGACAACCATGTAAATTTCTAATTAAAACACATTCCGAAAAGCTTTAAAACTTTTTTCATTAATTATGAACATGAACGCTTCTTCAATTAAACATTAAAATCTTATGATAACCGGTTAAATCAAGATAATGGTCAAAGGGGTGCCCATATTTTCTTCCCTAACCCAATTGAACCGACACCACCGACAGAGGAGTCTCCGGCATATCATCAACATAACACTATTCTTCAGCAGCAGGCCCAATTTTACGGAACTTGCGCAAATCTCCGAAATTCGTCCATCGCCGACGTCGTCGTCGTGCGGTATACATAATGATGATTTTAGGCCAGACACACACCACGCCGACGACAGCAGCGCGCCAGCCAGCCAGCATCGAATGGAAAATATGTGAGAATGATGATGGCACCTTGGGCCTCCTCTGAATAATTCACGCCGCTTTTATGTGGATGGGGTTAACAGCGAGAGAAAGAGTGCCCGAGAGGGGATGGAGGAGGAACACACCAAAATAATGGTGTTTTAGTCGATAGCAAATTGGAGCACTTGCTGCCAGCTTGCCTGCCTACCTCTGCCACTTCCACTTAAACTAAACTCTGCACAGCACTTTTTTAACCATATAATAATAGTAGTAGTTATAAACTGAATACCGAAAAGCTTTCACTTGGAGTTCGGTTTAGAGAGACGAAAACAATAACAATTGAATTCACTTCCCATTTCCTACTTTTATTATTTGCATTTCTGTAGTCTTTCTTCTTGCCTCACACACAAAGTTCGTCCAATATGGAATTCCTCATTTTGGTAATTCGCAACTCTACAGCAATTGCAGCTGATGCAGTTTACGTTTTATTCATTGACTTGACTCTCTGTGTCCGTCCAACGAACGATGCTTTTCTTCTTCTTTCCTCTTTCATATTGTTTCTATTTTACCTGACAACAACACACCGCACAATCATTCGGTGGCCTGCCTCTCTTCTGTGTTTGTGTGTACAAGTCTTTTTATCGGTCTGTTCGTCGGACGCGCGCCGCCGATCCGATTGCTCTATAGAGTGTAGAGTTCTTCTTTTGTACTACTACATGGGGCAAAAAAAAGAAGCAGCAGAGACGAAAAACAAATCAGAATATATAGATGGAAGAAGGAAACACATCCATACCGTTTTATTGGAAACGAAAAAATATTACGGTGTGAGGTTAAACGACGAGTACATAGGAGCTGGTGGTGGCCGAGGAAATTGAAATTTATGTATTTTGCCGAATTGACTTTTCGGTGAGGGGGCGGACAGCCGCACTCAGCGCTCTCCTCCGCCTCGCCTCTAGCAGCCCAACTATTGTCTAGGGAAAGTATATCTCTTCTAAAACGCGATATTCATCAACAGAGTGTTACTCTCGTGCTTACTTTCCACACACACTCCGGGTCCATTCATCTTACAAGTCTCTGCCTCCTCATGGGAAAATAATATACATAAACGAACTGTCGGCCGCCGACCACCTGGATAAAAGAAATGGAAAGAAGAGACGCGCACACAACAGTAAAGCTAAATATTACTTGAAAAAATTGTTTTGAAGGCAAAAACTACACAACTCTACAAATATTCGTTTTACCGTTCCATTCTATTTAATAAGAAAATCGGATTGTTGTATAGTGAATTTACATTTCCAACGCGTTTCATCATAATAATAGACCTCTACTCGTATAATAATCTGTCTCGTGGCCGATGTGTTAACGCATCCGGCTGCCTCTTCGGAGTCAAGGGTTCGATCCCTGGGCGGATAGGATTGACTGGGTCCTTTTTCAACTGGTCTAGGTGCTATTAATTGACTAATAATACACTGAAAACAAATAGTCACCGAAATGTCGCAAAAACCCGTTGGTTGAGGTTGCGACCCCCCATGTTCCTTACAGGAATTGAAAGGGAAAATTTATTTTACTCGTATAATAATGACACACTACTACACAATGCAATTTCTTCACCATCGCCACAAATCCTCTCCTAAATCACTTCACTTTACCTCCAGAGCCTCAACCTGAAATCCATTCTAATCAATTCGGCATTACCTATTTATTTTGCTGTTAATTTACTGTGATTTTATTTTTGCTCTATCTCTCTTTCGTGTATTTCATGACCATCATTACATTACGGCGCGAGTCAACCACACCACCACACTCAACCCTCCTTCTCGCCACCAAGAGGGAGAGAGAGCAGAGATAATAAACACAAAATGTAACTGTTTGAAAATGTTTCAATTTCTTATATCCACGAAAAATATTCACATATCAATTTTACCGCTCTCGCAATCTCTCACTCTCTTCAGTTTTGAAATGCGTCTCTTCGAATCTCTCAACTTTAAAATTACTCTGTTTATTTATAAATTTCAAATCCAATTCTCTACAGAAATTACAAAGTAACTATTGTATCGTAATTACACTTAAATAACTTAATTTGCAGTGGGAGAAATAACTTATCCAATATATAATTAAATTAAACAGCTCGACACTAATTTTTAAATTATGCTCTCACTATCTCCACACTCTCCGATTATATCGCTCTCGATTTCTCAACACTCTGACATTCTTTCGCTCTCTCACTGATTTTCCCATCGCTCACTCGACGACTACGCTTCCTAAACTACCATTGAAACTTTTCCTCGAAACGACGAACAATTGTAAGTTTTTGCGAGTAATTCGCCATACTTACCAAAGCGAAAAAGTTGGTGTGGCAATCCTCCAAACTGGCGCCGTTAGTTTGGTGGTTTTGATGCGTCATTGTATTGAACTCATCATCATTTTCCTTTCACACACAATAACACTTCACTTGGGGCTTTTCCTTTTCTTAATTTCTTTTCTATAATATTTTCACTCACTTCACTTTACTCCCTTCTTCTTCAGCTATGGGCCATCGTATCCCCCACTGATATTTACTTGTGAATTTGTTGCATCCACCACTATTCTCGTAACCTTCTAAATTTGGCCAAATAATTCCATTGACACCAAAAGCACTACACACAAACGCTTTGCTCTACTACCCACACAACTGTACACAATTTTTTTTCTTCTTTTTTGCTTGTATGCAATGCGTATGCAGTTGTTTCTATATATTTTACTTTTTCAGCACTTTAAATTATTAGCCTGGATACACAATTTCACCATTTGCATGCCTTTCAAATCGAATATGACTCGCTTTTTCAATAATTTCTCAAAAGTGACAGAACTACAAATAAAGAGACATACTTCTTATTCAAATCTACACTTAATCCTCTTTCCACCACTGTTTCGTCACTTTATACTCGTTTCCGCACACCTTCCGATCATAATTGGCTAGTTGAAACACACATAAAACTAGTATTTTTCCATTTTTAAACTTTAATGGAGAGAGATCCGACTAATTCCGACAAAAAATTTTCAAATCTTGAACAACAACAAATTTCTCAACTCAATTATTACAACAACGCTCGAGTTCTCTCTCCTCAACTCAAATATGCCCAAAAATAACCACAAACGCCTTGGATTGTCACCATATAACTAGATTCAGATCAGTTCTAACTGAATACGCTATTATCACCTCTTAATTTGCTTCAATAAATAGATAATTAAGGTAAAAATAGCAAAGTTTCCACTAACATGGCGGACTTTAATAAATTTACTCACTCTCCGGTTTTCATTATTATTACTCCCAATGCAAATGACGATTCTACACAAACTCATACACATAAAAATATCAATATCTCTCGCGCTCTCTCTCCACTTCGATCCTAAAAGGAAAATAAATTCAATCCCACGGTTTTCACTTAATTCAACTACAGCTTTTCCCAAAACATAATGACGATCTCTACAACTATCAATACCAAGAATTCACTCGCAGTTTTGAAATCACGTAACGTAATTACAACTGTTGATTAATAACTTCTACAGGTTTATTTTGCTAAAAAAAACACTGCTTTGAAATTGGCCAACCAGTTTCTGTAGTATTATTATTATTGTTACGAAACGTAGACACAACTACATACTTGCAAACTTCACTTAACCCACACTCTCTTATTATTAAATATAAAAAATCAATTTCTATCCAAAACCTCTCAACCCTCTATATAAGTTGACCAGATATTTGACAGTTGAATGTGTGACGACATTGGCAACGCTGTCATTCATTGTTTTTGATTTCTTATAAACCGAATCTTTCCAGAAAATTACATTAAATTGAGTGAACATCACTTTTGAAATAAATAAGTACGTGTAATATATATTTCATATAACTTTACTGTGTGTTAAAATGGTTGATACTTGTTGTTCTGTGTGGAAATGCAAAAATAATCGCAATATTTCCCTATACAAAATTTGCTCAAAATAATTAAAATTTTTATAGAAATGGTTTTATATTCAGTATAATATAGATTCAAGATTACACTTTAAATGTGTATTTGTCCTCGTTTTAAGTGGGTTTAATATCGAAAACCATAAGCGTAGCAAGGGGTGGGCCTCGGGCGCCGTGCCCACCCCAGAATGGTCTGGTGCCCCCCCCAGGATTTTGGATTTCACACTATAAAACTTTGAAACTGAAAGATATTACCAATTTTTGGGACTCAGGCCCCCCCCCAGAAAAAAATTTTTTGGGGGCACAGGCCCACCCCAGAAAAATCTTCTAGCTACGCCAATGTCGAAAACTTATAAAAACGGAGATATTTCACCTTCATATCAAGGCGACGACTGTGTAAAAATAATTAGTAAAATCGGGGTTATTGAACATTTGTAACTAATTCAATACTCATTTTAGCTATCTCAACCACACATGATCCGGGAAATGGGATTTAACTGTGAAAAACACAACAGAAAATGGATTAATGTCTTTTCCCGATTTTGCAAGCATTTTCCCGTTTAAAGTAATTTTTTTCTAGGCTTGGATATAGTTGACATATCTATAATGGATCTGAAATAAATTACAATTCATAAAAAACAAACATTTGACTCACCATTTTCATGGAAAAGTCATCTTGACTATTCACTACGGAAATGTCTATTAGTTGAGAAGCATTAGAAACCAATGCAACTTGATTCGAGGAATGGACATATTTATTTTGTTATATAGATTCTATATTGTACCGAATAACATGAATGACAGAATAGTGCCAATGACTTTTCACTACTAGTGCTACCACAGATTACTACAACCTTATTGTTAATTATCGTTGTTTCTATCGAATTTTTGAAGTATTCGAGAAATAAAATAGTGTGTGTGCCCAAGTATTTAAATAACTTGGTGTGTGTGTGTGTGCCTGTGAAACATAATATTTGAATTAACGGCCATTTACGACTTATCTAAAAAATGTATCCTAATTAATTTTGGTAAATTCTAAAGTCTTTTAAGTACAGAAGAATCGAAAATTTTAGTAAAATGTTAGCAGATTTGTGATAACGGCTGTTTTGATTTCGAGTGTCCGTTGACTTATCTCTCTCGCTTGCTCAAGAACGATATTTTCTCTTTCAGACACATTGTAAAATCTGAAAATCGAACTAATCAAAACAAAGGCAATTTTTGTACAAAAAATGACGATAATTCGCTATTTTACAACACAAATAAGGCGACAAATAACAAACAAATATGTAAGTTACTTACTGGAACATGTTTTTAATTGAATTCATTCAAATTTCTTTTGTGAAATATTTTTATAACCTGGAATAAAAAGTTTATGTAAAATTTATTATTGTATTAATTTTCTAGCTCAACAAGTCATTCAGTACTGGGATTGGCAAATGTTTACAAAATGGACAAACCCAAACTTGTTTGCTAACATCTCAACAAAATGGCATTAATTGGAATCAACAATCGGAATTTTCTACGGAACACAGGAGAGCATCAAACCGGCTCCGTAATGAGCATGAAAATTCTACAAAAATACAACAGCGAATTGACTCTCTGGCCAGTTCATTAAAACAGAAAGGGTTTGTATTTAATAAAATCAAATTAAAGGCATTATCTTTAATTGAAACTCTATCCATTTTAGATTTTTAAGGTCCTATAAGCCATATGATCCACCCTCAGATGTTCAATCGAAAATCAAAACTATATGCACTACTTTGGAGCTAACACTGGACTCCAAATTAGATAATTTGAGCCTAAAATTTGAATTATTGGACTCCTGTCAAAAGGCATTTAATGGACACCAAGTAAGTACTAAAATCAGCTTGAAAACGATTAAGATAATAATTAAGAACAATTTACAGCCGCCTAGTTCTGTCCTCCATGAACTAAAATCAGTAAACGATGTGATTGATTTTTACGAAACCAAAGTAAATACAACATTGCCCATGGATGCGATCCAATCAATGTCCTTGCCGGAAAATTTGCACATTCAAGATGATTATGTCAGATTTCATCCAGAAACAGACACAATGTTTGGAGGTAGATCCGCTTTCCCGAAAAGTTCAACTTTAGTGACTGGGTTAAAGACCAGGAAGAAGTACAAGGGCTATGAGGCAAAACACACTTGGCATTAAGTGCGATACGGTATTAGTTAATAAATAAATAAAGCTTTAACCCAGTTCAAAAGCCATTTTTTCAATTAAAATAATATATTTAGGTGAATTTTACACCAATTTGTAATATATTTTTTTTAATCGTTTAAAAATAGCTTTTTTATTGATACATTTTATCACAAAGTGAAGAAATAAATAGTATCACTCGTACATGGAATGAACTCTAAACTGTCTAGAGAGTTTATTTGATTTATTTTAAACTGTCTAGAGTCTATACAGTTTAGAAGAGAGGTTCAACGTTAGTAATATGGACATTTAGGATGAATTATCAGCTAATTATGGACTATAGAAAACATGAGAACAAGTTTTTATAGTGTTTTGGGTAATTCCGTATCGAAAATTATACTTTTCTTCACGCAAATTGGTTTTGTAACGGTTTACTTTTCTGCGATAATTCAAAATTTGCACGTAAATTGTCACCAATTTAATGAAATTACATATTGTTGTCACAACCAAATTTATTATTTAAATATGAAAATTTCGTAGTGAGTTATTGTTCCACAATTTGAAAAAAAAACCGTTGCGAACGTTAGTAATTATCTATTAACTGATATTTTTTTCAGAATTACACAAAATAGAGTTCAATACACATGTGAAATCGGTTATTACAAAGCTTGTATTGAAATATACTAATTCTCCCTGCACTGATAATCCTTCGTTGAGAATTGAATATACGTTATCATCATTTGATAATTTGCTCAAAATTTTCAATGATGAAATAAAATACAATCCGAAATAGAATTCCAAAAAATATGTCCAACTCGGGTTTAATAAATTAATCGAACTGGATAGAGGAATCTAAGAAGAGCAGTGGCACTAATCACTTCCATTGCCTTCTTGGATCTCACTCTCACAAAATGGGTCTAGCAGACACAAGCGAATGGAAGAGATGTTCATTGGAAGAAAACACCATCGAACACTTTCTATGTTAATGCCAAGCAATCAAACAAAAGCCCATCAAATACTTAAGAAGTTACGTCTTTCAAGATTTCATGGTCATCCGGATGATTAATCTTATCAGATTCTGTGAAGCTGTATACCCGGAGAACTAATCAATATGTGGAGTGGCGAATGGGCCCAAACAGTGGCATAACGCTCTAAGCTGTGCTTGCACAGCCGCTCTTCCATTAAATCAAAATTGGGAATTGAAAATCTCGCATTTGGTTAGATTTTTCAAACCATTTTCCTTATTAAAAAGCTTAACTATTGTTCTATAAATAGATTTTTCTATAAAATAAAACAAAATTTAATTGAAAACACTTGGACCCAATTAAGCAATTAAATTGATTTATTTTAATACTTTACGGATAACAACATAAAATATAAAAACAATATAGGACGATTTAGAATCACTTCTGGCATCTACAATTAGAACTTTAAATAGTGCTTTGTGTTCTGTGATAGTGGTTTATGATTTGTTGAATTTAAACACACCCTTTCTTTGGCTCTTGTTTTCCGGCTGAAAATAATAAAATAAGTCAATATTATTATAATAATAACAATTAATGATCTTTACCGCATGTCTATTTCCAAACAACATTTTCGCCTTATCTTCTTCCTGTGGTGACGGTTTCTCTCCGACCGAAGTTAGCGGCTTGTGTCGATTGATCTGCAGCTTTTGCTTTATCGCCTGTGATAATATAACACGTCTACTGTCCGATTTCATGGCCAATAGAAGGTCCAACCTGTCAATTGAATTAAGGGTTTCCAAAATTGATTCAAAACTGATATTAATATAAGAACAAAAGTATAATATATTTCATAAAGTAATTTTAAAAAAATACTAACCAAGTCCATGTGACGTTATGGTACTCCAAGGTGGGGATGACTAAACTAAAGCCAGTAATATCCTCGATATTTTTCTCCTTGTTTCCTTTATAACTGACTCTTACTGGAACCTCGGGAATTTTGATGTAAATGAAAAGTTTGTTCTTTTCCGCTCTTTCTTTCATCTTTTCCACATCATCCTTTTCAATTTTCACATAAAATTCAGAATCTTTGTTTTCTTTCTTTTTGATTTTGTTATTTGTCCGCTTCGACGATCGAATTGAGCTAGAGCTCATTGTACTAGCGTTATCGTCCAAATCTTCGCCATCGGGATCAGATGTATTCTCTGGGAAACAAAACTTTAGCATTGTGCTATAGAATTTTTTGGTGATTGCAATTGTGATGGGAACGACATTAATTTCAAAGTGTTCCTTAACCGAAATTCCACCAACGGGTGGTTTTTCGCGACAGAATACTCTAAGAACTCTCTTATGATCTACAGGCATGTCTCTTTGAATTTCGGTTGGACAGAGCACCTCCTTATACACGTCTCTGGGGATCAAATTACTCATTCTGATGTAACCCAGCTCTAGTAAATGTTCTACTGAATCGTCGCTCTTTGATTTTTTCGTATACAAAAAGTTGCTTAGAATCAAATCCGCGATACCAATTTGACCGTCCGCTTCCGTCAATCGCCATTGGGCATGCTTGAAGCAGATCTCATTGGCCCTGACAATCGTTAGAGGTTTATCCTTTCTCACAATTGCCGATTTATTGATTGCAGACAACTGGCTCTCTTTATAACACGACAAGAGCATGTCCAATTCCTCGCTTAAGACTGTCAACTGGTCTTTGCAGTCTTTAATCTTATTCTGAACCACTTCATATTCTTGTCGTAACTCGTCCGTATCCCCTTCTTCCAATCTCGCCTTTCCTATCAAGTGAATGTCCTTCTCCATAAATCTCATTTTCGACATTAAACTTCGTACTTCAGTTTGGAGGTGTTGAATCGGTCGCTTTTGATCTTCAGCACTGGATAACTGTAATTGGAAACGCATACGAGCCAATTTCTCGGACGCCTGTTTCCTTTGCGGTTCCACATACATAAGCAAATTGTTTAAAATGTCCAAAATCATTGCATATTGTAGGGAATTTGTGCACACGTCTAAATCGTGATGCATCAAAGTAAAGGCGTCCACAGGATCGTCTTGTCTTTCCCACGGACTCAGAGTATCCTCTGCTGGCGGTGTTGGTACTTCGACCAATGTCCCAGGATCAATACTTGTCTCACCATAACTCACATAGAAGAATTCGCATTTACAGCGAGAAACTATTCTTTGCAGTTGGATTGGCTGAGTTCCGTCAGAGGCGATATTTAGAGCACCCACTGTCTCACTGACGACTCCGCCAACACTCTGACCACTGCCCACCAAATGGGGCAAATCCGGTAGCTCATTTATAACTGTTGAATCTTTATCTTTCTCTTGAATATTGTCAACCGTTAACCACATAATATTCTCATCCAATACATCACTTTGTCCCGCGCTAACCGTAGCATAATACTGCATGCACTCGAGGGACCCGATCCAAGTCGTCTTTGAGACAATACTTCGATCCCTCCAAACAGGTCGGTGAACTCTTTGCAGAATTTCCGCCTTTGCTGCACTTAAAATCACATATCCGGAAGTCTCACAGCCCTTCAATAAAACCTGAGAATTAACTAATGAAATGAACCAATTATAATGTGTCACATCATCGTCTTGACATGCTTGCAATCCCTGTAATTGTTGTTCTCTAGTCTGAGTAGACAAGTCATCACTGTACACGTTAAATTTATGGTCTGCCTCTGCAATCAGCTGTTGTAGCATATTGATTGTATTTTGATTTGTATGTCCACTAGCTTTGCTCGAAGACGGCGTCTGTTGGGTCGTGCTAGAACTGCTGTTACTTGCACTTCCTCCTGAAGTGCTTGTACTTGAACTTGCACCTGTGCTGGAAATAGAATCGTGTCTTCGGGACTTGAGAGGTGTCGTTGAATTATTATCTCTCCCATAAGCTTTCAATCCCTCTGTACTAAGGTTCTTCTTCAATTTCTGGGACTTCATAAACGAATCAAACAATGTAAAGGCCACATCTCTATTATTCTTTGTCCATGCCCCCTTTAAATCATACACAACTAACTTATGAGTTGGACTGTCCTTTTGCTTTTCATTACTTGTAATAATAGTTTCTCGTCCGTAGCTCACCTTTGCCAAGCTTAAAAAGTAAAACTTAACAATCTTCATATCAGTTGTTAGATTCTCTGAGCTGCCCTCCATTTTCGAGTCCGTTAAGACGCTCTTAAGCCATATTTCACTATCATTCAACTCGCAATTCATGTAAACAGTCGACCACTCCGACTTTGGTCTGTGAATCAGGCCATCATCAATCGGATTTAAAGTCAATGTGTGCTCACTGCTGAAAGTCACCCGACCTCCATTCAGCTCAAATCCTTTGTGCAAAGCGTGCGACATCCAATACATTATCTGAAACTTGTGCAAACTCATTTGAAGGTGCACTTTTCTATAATGACGACTCAGTTGCTTCTTCCTAGGACGTACATTATTGAAAACCAATCCACGCCTCGTTGGTCGAGTCACCCCCGATAAAATCAATTGCAAACTCTCAAACCATCGCAATGTGGATCCGTACAAAACCAGGCTCGGAATATCTGTATCCGAGTTACCCTTTGTTTCAAATGAAATCCAAATGTTCAAATTTTGCGAGCGAAATGCTCGAAAAGAGTCATGCACTTGATTGCTCGAATATTCCGGCAATTTGTCTGGAGCACAAGGAATCACGGAATGATGGTCGTTCGGATTGGCCAAACATATCCAGTTTAATTTGAAAGTTAACCGTAAGTTGGGAAAGTGTAGCAATCGGCAATCATCATATCTGAAAGTGGAAATAGAAAATAATACAAGAATTACAAAAATTTACTTTTGTCATTTTTAATTTGCAAATTTTAGGACTAAAATGTAATTTCCTAAATAAATCGAGAAAAATAAAGCCAAGAATATGTACTATTTACCTTGAAGCTGTTCGCACACTGATGTTTAACTCTCCTTTAAACATAATTTTAGCATTTGTCCAAACTATTCCACAGTTATTCCAAGTCAATTCCATTTCCTCTGTCGTGTTATAAGGATCCAAACTTGCATGTAAGAGAACAGTGAATTGTTTAACAATCATTGTAAGCCTTCCGTGCAGAAGTAGCCTCATTTTATCCCAAAACGGAAGTACAGGACTGGGATCTCGAGACGGCGAGGAAATTTTTTCAAAACTCAAATTATACTGAGCCATCACAGGTTCCCAACAGGGACCAAAAGCATAAATACACTGTTCCATTTCCATATCTAAATCGTGATAGAATTTCAAAGCAGTCATTCCTCTCTGTATTGTCATCGTTCCAAAGGGGTGTCCAATATCAATATTAACATCTCTTTTCGCTCTTCGCGGTGCCATTTGTTCGGCTCCACATAAATTGCCAAATACCCGCATTTGTTTGACTAGAAACATTGGTTGTGGGAAATCCCTTAACATGAATTTCCATTCCGAACAACTCACGTTGCATGCCCTACACCACAACGTTACAAACTCCAATCCCTCATCCGGCCAAGGGCTTTCGCTGTCTATTTGCCTCATTATTTGAGTCACATTCTCAGTGCCATGTATCGACGGATCCGCCATGGCCATTATTTGGAGATCCGTCATTATCCAGGCTAGGAGACGAGTCCGAGTTGGACCCGCTTCATGGTATTTCTTCGACCTTTGAATGTAAATTTCGGAATTTTTTATATTCAAACAGTTATATAACTCATCAATTTGACTAGCTGGTAAAAGAAGCCTGTTTGAAACAAGGGCTCTTATTTTCTGATCCAGTAGTAGTTTTCTTTCAATACTTTGGTGGTATTCGTCAACCAACAAAACGTAGTTATCTCTCAATTTCACTTCAAATGGATCGTCGCTCATTTCAATAAGGAATTCGTTGATTTTAATCAGCATATCATTAGGTAATTTAGACTGGCTGGTAAACTCCTTCTTCTTTATGTTATGGACAATTTTAAGCCACTTAAACAGGGAGACAAATTCATTTTGAAAAGCAACAGCAAACTCATGCTTGTATGGGAAAATGGCATTCATACAGCCGATTTGCGTGATCCAAACAGAGTTGGAGTGCTTTTTAAAATTCTCATAGTTCATCCTCTCCATAGTCATGATATCCAGCTCATCTACATGTTGAACTAGAAGATCTTTAAAAGTAAATATGTGGATTTCATCAATATTTATAAATATATTGTCAACTGATGAGGAAACATTTCTATTTTCTTTTAAATTTAAGTAGAAATTTTCAAAGAAAATCTGCATCGAATGCCTTTCGCTCATTTTTATTCCCAAAATTGTAGTACCTTCAGCAAAAAATTCCACTAGCATTTTCTTTTTCTCACTTGGAGCTGCAACTGGTTCTGGTTTTATGTTAGTGTCTGAAGGAGGCAAAAGTTGTGCTTTGAAATCTTTGATTTCGTTAACCAGAGTAAAGATATGCATATGCAAATTAGAATCCCAAATGCACTCCGAGTCATTGACCACGTAAATTGTCAATTGAGGATTCTTACAAATATCTGTTTTAATCACATATTCAGTTCGAATTGCCTTAATGTTGACAAAAATATGCGGATTTTCCTCGGAACTCGTTTCATTTTGAATGGCAGCCTGGATGCCAGTTACTTTTACGGCATTCACTTCATGGTTTCTGGCCATTGAGAACTCGGTTATACTCAACAAAATACAGCTGTCGTATTTATTGAATAGAAATAGGCTAAAATCGGTTATTTTTCCATTAATAACCAGGTTCTTTGGGCTGAATCTAGAATCAGACATTGAATGTGTCTTTACTAGTTTCATTTTCGATTTTCTTCCACTTATTGCTCGATATTCTTTCATTGACACCATAGTATCCAGGATAAATTGAACTACTCTTGGATTGTACTCCCACCTCAAAGTATGAAGGGACAAATCTAGTTTGATCAACTTTGTTCCATAACTAGAGACTTTTAAAAAGAAGAATCCCAAGTAAAATGGACTTCCTTTGACATGGGTCTTTTTCAAATTTATACCTGGATCTTTATTACCGCCATCCATTGACCACCACAGCGATTCCACCATCAATTCCGTACTCCAATGCCGTTTTCCCAATAACAAATTCAGCATCTTCTTGTCGTAAAGTGGCTCATCAGAAATGGCAATCAGTTCATTGTACTGGTCTAATAACAGTTTCAAATGTGAAATATTAACCGCAGTATTTTGATGGCTTCCAATTCTCAACAATGTAGACAAATTCCATAATTCTGCACACCCTTTGACAATGATATTTTTGAAAAACTTCTCCTTGGATTTATTATTAGACTTGTTTGAAATGACTGGATTGTTCATGGTTCCTTCGATAGTATTTCGCAGGTTATTAGATAACCAATCAACGATATCGGAATGATCATAAATCATTTGCAGTGTTTTGATTTTGGTGTATAAATTAAGGACATTTTCCTCTAAATTGGCATCTATTTGAAGTAGTTCCATAAAGAATACTTTTTCTTGATTAGACACTAATTCCAATAGAGAAAACTCTACCCCCGTATACAAACAAGGGAGGAATTCGTCATCAGAATTGAGGTGACTAAACGTCCCCGACACCGAAAATGATTTCAACTCCACGATGAAATCGTTCGAATTATTTTCTTTCATCGCGGTAATTGTCGTGTCATTTATATTGATTGCAAAGTTCTTTGGAATGATTAGAGAGATGAACTCAAACGTTGGACTTTGACGTTCAACTTTATTCGCGTTGGATAGATAAGTTTCTCTATTCGATTTCATATCCCCTATAAAATCATACAGACCACTATGGAGAATGACTTTCGAATTGTTCATGTGTAGTTTTAGTTTTTCGATTGAAATCGGTCCTTGTGCAATCATAATCATTTCCAAATGGACACCAAAACTGAATTCCATTAAACAGGGCTTTACTTTAGCCTTCTCCTCTCCCAATGTCCTTTTGCTTGAAGTATTTGTTGTATTTCTAAACAATTTCGCTTGGGCATCTCTCATTGCCGCAGTGACAATAAGTGTTTTTGCATTGTGGACAATGCTCCCATCAAGGTGCAACTCACCAGCGGTTGCGTGCAAAAACCAGCTACTTGTGGCACTGCTCTGGTTTGTCAACACTATTGAAATGTTATAAACGTGAACCGCCATAAATTGGGCGAAATTTATAATAGATGTTGGAACTTTTTTGTTCCGAAAATCTATTACGTCTCGCTTCACATCTTCTTCAATTTGACTCAACACCTTCGACGGATCATTGACTTTGCGGACTATGTCCTTATTGATCCGAATATCCTTGATGTTTATGGTGAGCAGTTTGGTCACCTCATAGTTAAGAAAACTGCTCCGGATTCCGATTTCGTCGATATGCTGAAAACAAAACGGGACTTTTTATTATATAGGGAATATAGAAAAATATGCAATAACTTACCACAGAGTACCCATTTTTACATATTTCGACATTCTTCAAGCAGAATGGGAATGCGATTCGACCAAATCGAATCTTTATCTTAAATTTATTGATTAATAAAAAACTGATCACCTTTGGTAAACACCTAAAATCACAATTATTAGCCAAATGATCCCGTGATTACTGTTGTCCTCTATACTCACCATACAAAACCAAAGTAAATAAGGAAACAGATAAGTAGAAAATAGAATACGGGCCCCATTTGAAATTATTTTAAATTTTTCACCCAATAAACAAATTCACTCTTCATTATTTTCTCATTCGTAAAAAATGACAGTTAATGCCACGCACAACATACACACACTTTGTTTACAAAAGTTACATTCAAATTTTGGCGGGTTTTATTCCGATTTATCCCCTTCTAACGGAAAAATTTTCAATTTTCGCAAAAAAATGTTTATTTTTCTTAATCTGGTCTTCTAAACCAATGTTTTTTGGCTCTCTTTAGTTGAAGAAATACTAAGAACGGTAAATTGGTACTTGTCTTTCTTTAATTGTTGAGAAAATAATCCTAACCCTATTAATTATTTTTAGAGTTTCCATCCCTCTTCTCTGAAATATTTGAAAATGTTTTTTTTCCATTATATTTCACGTGTTTATTTCAATTCAAAGGGGAAAATACAAACAATTCAATTCTAATCCTTGAGAACATTTTTTTGAACATAAGTAAGTACAAAATCAATTAAAAATCCCAAAAAAACCAAAACAATTTACAGTAAAACCCCAAAATTTCAACAATTTTTTTAAAACATATTTTTAATTTTTTATACAAAAAAAACGTTTTATTTACCAATAAATCAATTACATAGTACAATTTTTGGTAACTTTGGTCAACAAATAATTCCAATTTCGAACACACTATTACACAAATAACTGTACAAGTTTCTAGTCATTAAGTATAACTTAGGGTCTAAAGGCACACTCTCTTATAAGGATATCATCATATGTTTTAACTTAGGACACACATAAGTAGCGTTTAACTTAAATTTCATTTGTCGATGTCATTGCGAAAGCTTGGAAACTATAAGTCGCGTTGGGATGTGTTTGTACTGGCAAATAATTAAGCATTACGGGACATATATACAATGATTCTTCTTGTAAATGGTTACGCAAACACTTAACGAGGTGAAGTGGTTTTGTAGTTCTTCGATATATTCAATTATTATCACAATTGGGAATTCCTAATCGGGCTTCCATGAACCCTGAATCTGTAAAGGCACGTGTAATTTGGATGACCATGATTGGACTCGATCCTCAGCTCCACAATCTAGTAATTAAAAAATAAATATATTACATTCTGCATCTTTTTGTTCTTTTTTAAGTAAAGCCGCTGAACATAAGAATTCTGGCAAATAACACGTCATCGTCTCCATTGCCATACATTGATTTTAATTATGTTAGTGAAGTCCACTAACCTAAATAAAAGAAATACTTATATATAAAGGAAGGAGACGATGACGTTTCACCAGATTCTAAACAAAAATGTTTCTAGCCTATTCGTTAAGAGACGTTTATTTAGTAATTGTGAATATATTGAAAATATTTACCTGGAACTTCCGATCAATATTTGTGTTTTGCACTGGGAAATGTTGGTAAGAAGATGCTAAATCGTCGTCGGAATACTCATAGTATCCGAAATTAACTGGTTCATAATCGTTTTCCTCTTTTAAGCCCTTCATAAAATAGACGAAATTCAATTAAAATAGATAAAAAATATGATAACAATAACGTACCCAAACTGAAAATACTTTTGGGGCCGAATCTATCTGTCCATTAGATAACGATTTAGGAATATGTTCCAGAGTAAAACTCGAAACATAAATCTCCATATTCAATTGTAATACTGAAATAAAATATTATATAAAAGAAACGGTTAAAAAAAATACACAATAATCTTACCCAAAAATCCTGGAAAACCTTGGAAGGCCCAACAATTTCCTGGCTGGACGTTGGGTTGAATAGCAGTTCTGGGGGTATTGCTGGGATACCATAAAGGTATCCCAAAAACGAGAATCTGAGCTGATTTGGTTTGATAATTTTCCGTACACCTCGTGGAAAGTACCTGACCTCCTGCACTTTCCAGTGCATAATCAGCCAATCCCGTTTTATCGGCGTTGTAAACTTTCAATGCACTATCAATCATTTTTAAAACATTTAAATCTTCAGGTTTATTCTCCGTAAAATGACCATGCTCTTTCACCACCATCGTTTCTACTACATCTTTAACTCTTCCCTTAATCATCTCATCAACCAGTAACATCAAATGCTGTTTCAAAAGCTCTAACTTTTCATCCTGATTTACAGTATTTTTTAAATTGTCGAACTCAGCGCCCAAATTGATATGCTCATTTTTCAATTTATTAAAATTAACTATGAGCTCCTCAATTTTGCTGTCCAAATGTGATGTATCCATTTGATTGGCAATATGAATGTTAAACTGTGGATCGTTGAGGATCTTCTCCAGGAAGATCTGATTGTCATTCACAAACCTTTGCCTCATATCCAAGAATATGAGCCGTAAATTCTCCTCTGTCAATTTAAAGCCAGGATAATTCTCCGCCCTCAATCTCTCCACCAATAAATTCAAAATGTTTGAAATTTCTTCCGAAGTTAAACTTCTTTTCTGAAATTCAGCTGCCTTTTCTGCTAATATTGCTTCAATCATTTGCCTCATCTTCGTTTCGGACTCTGCTCCAAATTGCATGTAGTAATTATTAGTTGTTTTGATAATGTCCTTTTTTTGTTCATTCATCAAATTCATTACAAACGCCCTCAGATCTCTCTTTATGGCATCTTCATCAAATGTTGCTGTCAATGGTTCTGCTTTATACAAAGACTCCTCTTCTTTACTCTTACCCAAAGTGGGTAAAGATGCGATTAAACCAGAAGTGGTCGAGGCCAAAATTGAAAGTTTCCCTTGGAATTGATCCCTCAGAAACGTTACCGTCTCAGCCACTGATAGCTCATCAATAATCGACGTCCTGCCAGACGCACAAAACGAATACCAACCTGTGGAAAGCGGGGGTATGAAAAGAGAAAGAAATTGATTAGAGATTCGTCCTTCTATCCTTTTATAATAAATTTTTAATCGAATGTTAAATTATTTTAACAACCAAAAATACAGCAATATATAAATGATGAGCAATTTGAATCGAAATCAGGATAGAGGAGAGTCCTAAGTAATTCTTTCTCAAATCGGTCCCATTATTATCTTTCGAAATTAAAAACCGTTTAATGTATAATCCTTTTTTATTATTATCTTCACACATGATATTTCTCTAATGTTTTAGTTACAATAGAAATCAGGACTCGTATTGCGTCTGGATTTTCCAATGAAAAAATAGGATATATTTTGCTAAATGTATGTCTTCCTCTATCCTTCATTATTATGCGTTTTTGTGATTTTACTTTAGTTCAATTTTACAGTCTCTTTCGTTTTAGTATCATGGCAATTTTACATTTTTGTACTTGGACAAAGTTCGTGGGATCTTACAGTAATATAAACTAAACACTTAATTACAATTATTAAGACAAAGTACCTTATATTCAAGGGAAAAACCGAAACCGATGGTGTTATGATGTTTGTTCGTGTTAAAGGCGAATAGATTCAAGTTAGTAGAAAAATACAAAGACGATTTGAACTGGATTAGTTTAACATAAACCTAATAATAAAATGCTTTTTGTTTTGTGATTACTGCCACTTTTGGCAAAAAAAAAACATAAATCTAGAGACAAACAAAATCTTAATATTTCTATCATTTCCATTTGTTGCTGATGGCAATCATGTTCTCATCCCAAATCTGCTTCGTATCTGCTATCAGATTCTTTGTGTACAAGTGCACATTTTCGTAATTGCGCACAGACAACTCTTTTAATTCAGCCCAGCGGGTATCCATTACGTCCCGCATTATTGCCAAATTACGCGCCAAATCCCTTTCGCGCGCATTCAAATATTCCCGGATTTGTTCCGTTTCGTTATAATGGTTAGCAATTAGTCCTGCAATTGGAAGAAGAACCACATGGATCCAGATTTATAACCAGTGTTAAGCAAAACAATAACAAGCTAATTATTCCATACACCTTTTATGAGCAATTGCGATATGTAACAAAATATTATATTCAATATACATAAATAATTATTGTTAATATTAAACGGAGGTATATTTTTATATGAAATCCTAAGGCATTAAAAACACCAGCGTAAAGGTATGATTAAAGTTAATATGCACCATATTTAATTCAGTGTTTTAAATTGATATATTATTGCTTAGTAATATTTTTCAAATATAATTGCAAAAACAACACAAAAAATGTTATTAAAATTATTCATCTTTAAAATCTTTTACATATTTGTTTAAAAAATTAAAAACAAAAAGAAAAAATTTAAATACTATTGTAATATTGTGCAAGTGAGATAATTCATTAAAATATTGGTGTTTTAAATAGAAAAACATTAATAAGTGTTACTATTTAAACATTTTGTGCTATAAAATTGCAAAAGCTCAACTACTAAATAATAATTCTACTCACCGGCAATCAGTAGAATTGGAAGAAGCAGTCCAATGGTCCAAAGGAAGCGCTTTTTACTTTTAGGCATTGCCTCCACCTCAGTTACAGACACGTCTCCTTGTCCAACTTGCTCCACCGCCGCATCACTACGTCTATGAAGCAGCCACGTATCGAGGAAGAGAATTGATGCCAAAATCATATAAATTCGTCGGAAAATGGATAAAACTGATTCCTTAAAGAACAGGGAAACTCTCCTGAAAAGACCCACTGTAGCAGTATTTTGTTGATTTAAATTCGTAAACTGCTCCCGTGTGACGGTCTTTTCTCTTTTGAAGACTGATATTCCTCGAGAAAATACTGTCGTAATCCAAACCCAAATCGTAGTCACTACTCTCTTCAGGAAGAACTCTTTTTGTACAGTACGTTTCCTGTTAAACTCCGACAAATCGACCTCATCTTGAGAGTCGTAATTTAGCAAATTCTTCGAGAAAAAGCTGAAACTCTTATTGGCTGCATTTCGCGCTGCAACACTGGGATTCCACTGATATCGCTGCCTGATGTACGACTCCTGGCTCGGATTATTTAAAATCATGGTATTGACTCGCTCCACATGCCTGTCTAAACTCTTTCGAGACATGTTAGGCATTGCTACTACTCCTGGAGCCAATTCTCTTCGATGGGGCGATATTTCACTATAAGTGTAATCAGTTTTCGGGTATTTACTGCAATTAAAAAGAATAAGAATTTAGTACGATCGTCACCCAAACTGAAAGTCTACTGCTATATTTTGAAGATTGCAATGGGAATACATAGTTTTGCAAAATTATCTAGAATTGTGTTGATTATGGTATCGTTCTAAGCAAATAAGAAAATTGTATTTTGGGAAATAAAATTTTATCTACATTTTATGATATTCTACGATGTTATTGAGTGTGTCTTTTACAAAATGGTAAAATAAGATTTTTTTAATTCACGTGAAAGAATTCTAATTTAAATACTTATAAATCAATGAATAATTTCCTTAGAATTGTAGTTTTAGATACATATTCAAAAATAAAATTAATAATTGGTACTTACTTCCAATATTCACCGGCTTCAATGTATTCTTTATAAGCCAGATGTTCATTAAGGTTCAGATTTTCATGTGAAGAATTAAGTTTGAATGTGACTGACTGGTTGGCCTGTTTTTTGGGAGTACTTGTCACCGTTTTCTTCACGATCTTCTCAGTGATTTCATTCTGTTTGATTTCCCTGGTTCGGCGATTTTCTGCTTCCTTTTGCTCCTTTGAGGACACATTCAGCTTGTTATCTGAATTATTAGCACTTCCAGCCGATTTCTTTGTGGTCACTGTAGTGGTTGATGTTTGGACGATCGTTTGACTGGTAACTGTTTGGCCAGAACTTTTTTTAATCGACTTATTTGCTGTTTCATTGCTTTGTTTTTGACTGGATTGTCTGGTTTGGGTTACTTTGGGAGTCGCCGCCTCATTGTCTTCCGTAATTGCTCTGAAAGTTAACAAGAAGTGATTTTAAATTAATATATGCTAATTAATAATAATTAAAAACTTACTGTAAGTTTGGACTTTTTCGGATTGGGCTCTTCTTCCTTTTCTGATCTTCTTCGCTGGTTTGTTGAAATGGTGTCTTTGACCGGGACCTGGCCCGTGTTTCGGGTGGAGATGCTGCGGTATCCATTCTCAGTTTATATTCGAACTCACACTCTTTTTATTTAATCTGAAAAACAATTTTAATAAAATTTCAATGTCATGCACGATAGGCTTAAATACGATTTGGGGGTAAAATAAAACTAAAAAAACAACACAGCTTTTCTTAGTGCAGTTTATTTTTACTGATGACGACATTTTCCGTTTATTCATTTCATTTTCAAGGGCCAGCTAATTTCCGAATTTCCAAACAGAATCGCGCCGCGGCCGCGAAGCCAAACAAAAAACCTTCACGACGCGCCGCCGTCTTTTCGATCAAACATTGGGGCACACGAATTGTGCTCATTTGAGCATTTCTAATTATATCTACTAACTAGTTTCATTTCCATCTTAATTTGTACAACTCACAGTACACTATTTGCTCGTCTTTTTATCTCTTTTATTTCGCTTTTTATCTGCCCAATTTAAATCACCACACCAACACTGACGCAAATCTAAGTTTTCCGAAAACGCGTTTTGTTTATTTTGTGACAAATTTAGTTTTCCTCCATTCCGCCGAATTCTCGTCTATTTCTTCAATTCCTCACCTTCACCACACTCTCTTTTGCACGAAAATGTCAACAACACACAATTTGCCATAAAGCGAACGCGAAAAATATTAAAATTTGTAATTCAAATTTTTTTTTGTTGAAGGAGAAGAAAAGCGCTTTTTTTTATTATTATGATCCGTTAAATTCAAATATTACCACTGTTACGCCCGTTGAAAATAAATCCACATCAAGCTCAACGGAAAAAGTGTTATTATTATTACTGAAATTAATATTATTATTATTACAAAGTTTATTTTTACAAATTTTTAATTTTTAGGCTAAAAAGTGAGTTTTAATAGTTTTTGGCATAAGTAAACTTTAGTTTGACCATCCAACTAAGCATTGGTGGTATTTGCTGGTCAATTAAGTGGACTGGCATAGGATTTTTAGAAGGTGGAAAATTTTTGAGTCACTGACAATTTGGAAGACAATTTTCGCCCCATAAATTTATCTAAACTGATAAAACTAACACTGTTCAATTTCCTATCAACGCGCGCCTAATGTCTGCCAGTAGTGTTAATTGCGTTTTGTCTTTCTCTTTTCGCAGATTGAGATTACAGATAAGTCGGAATTTAAGGAGAAATTGTGTTGACTCACAGTGAGTGAATTATCTGTTGCCTGTCCCGCAAATCAATTTACAGAAGGCACGAATTAGTGGATAAAGATGCAGGCTATCAAGTGTGTGGTCGTCGGTGATGGGTGAGTGTTTTGGAATGGGACGACCAGCAAAAGGGCGAAAGTAATAACAGAATTGTGTGTGTTTTTCAGTGCTGTCGGTAAAACATGTCTTCTGATCAGTTACACAACAAACGCCTTTCCAGGCGAATACATCCCCACAGTGTGAGTATTTAACTGCAGAGAGCGACCAAACTAGGCCATTCAATAGAAACTGAACAGAGAATATAATGTCCAAGGAAGAATTTGGAAAAGATCATAGCAGTCTGAGGGGGTCAGGAATTGATTTGAATCGATTTGGTTAATTGAGAGATACGTCATCACGTGTGGGCGCTCCGATTATTATGAGGGCCGTAGATTTACATTGAGCGCCGCCGCTATTTATAGATCGGCTAAATATGATTCTGAAATTATGTTTAGTTTCTGCTGAATGGCCGACTTTGTTTTTATTTTACGGACGCCTTTCTTTGCATTGTTGGAAAACTCCAATTATCATGCATACCTTGGTCTGTTTTATTTTGCAGGTTTGACAACTATTCAGCGAATGTAATGGTAGATGGGAAGCCAATAAATTTGGGACTCTGGGATACGGTAATTAATCATTGCCTTGATTAATGGCAATCGAGAATTAATGTATTCGTTCTCTTCTTCTTCTTTTTGCAGGCTGGTCAAGAAGATTACGATCGATTGCGTCCATTAAGTTATCCCCAAACCGACGTCTTTTTGATTTGTTTCTCTCTAGTAAATCCAGCTTCTTTTGAAAACGTTCGCGCCAAATGGTATCCGGAGGTAATTATTTATTTCCTCATTTAGCACTTCTAAACAATTAGATTTTAGGTATCATTTTGGGGTAAATATTCAATTTTTCATTTCTATAAACAGGAAGACTATTTAAAAAACAAATGATTTAAATACAATTTTAAAGTTTAAAAAAACCTTAAGAGAGATAGTTGTGCTGCGCCAGCAAGAAGCACAGCATGCTAAATTCATAAAAAAGCTGACTGTTTTATTGAGTCTTACTGCGTAACCTTACCTTCTGTTCGTTTTAAATGTATTGACTCACTTTGACAAGTGAATTAAATTTAAAATGGATTTTTTTAAAATACGTTTTAAACAGGATCCGTTAGATGTGTCATCAATAAAATAATGGCAGCTATCAAATTTTCTAGTGAACCTTCTTAAAATTTTAGTTTTACCAAAATTTTAATTTAAATCCATTTATTTGCATTAGTATTGGTTTACGTTGTTTGTCGACAGGGTTTAGCACTAGTTTAATAAAACTCTTTTTGCCAATCCAATATTGAAAAGTCAGTTTTTTCATTGATTTAAGTTTCGTTATGTGTCACTTTTTCGACTGTAAAGAAAATAAATTCATAATCTATGGACAACTTTTGGAATTTATTATGTAGACTTTATCCAGTTTGTTCTATTTTCAAATGTATTTTAAAAAGAATAAATATAAACCACCCGTTAGGGTGAAAAATCGTTACTAATTCGGTGGGTTTGTTGATTTCTCACGCTCATGAAAAAAAGTTAACTTTACACCCTCCTTGCCTTATACTAGTTATTTATGTATTCTTGTAATGTTAAGTATTTCAGCATCTATAGTACCCATTATTATTATCGAGCTGTTTAATTCACCTAACTTTACACACTTTAACATAAAGCACTATTTAATCATATTCTTGTAATTGCAATTACAGGTGCGCCATCATTGCCCTAGTACGCCCATAATTCTGGTGGGCACAAAATTGGATTTGCGCGACGACAAACAGACGGTGGAGAAGCTCCGCGACAAGAAGCTGTCCCCAATCACGTATCCACAGGGTTTGGCAATGGCGAAGGAGATTGGCAGTGTCAAATATTTAGAATGTAGTGCATTGACACAGAAGGGCCTGAAGACGGTATTTGACGAGGCGATCCGGGCTGGTAAATATTACTTATATTTTTATTTAGTTGTTCAGTAGTTTTAATTATTAATTAGTGTGCTTCATATCTATCCAATTTACGAGCTGAATTCAAATATAAGTTTTAGTTTTACCAATTTGTCCAAATGATAAAGATATGCACTCCAATAATTTATTTGTATTAGAAAAAAATTCTTAATTATATAATTTTTAATGTTTTCCGCTTGAGTTTGAGATTGATGACTAATTTGGTCTCCCTTATTTTCAGTATTATGTCCTGCGATGCCCGCTCGGACCAAAAAGCGTTGTACAATTTTGTAATAACAGAACATAAGTTGGATAACAGTCACACAATAAAGAAGATGAAGAGGAAAATATCTAGAGGATACACGCAAAAGCCAAGCCAGGAAGCCCAGCCCAAAAATGGATTAATAAAAAGCCCATTATTGATTGTAATATGTAATAATATATATATATAATTGTTTTTGATACGTTTACAAGGAAATCCTAAACACACTGTAAAACACTTTGAGATAGAGAGAACAAGGGGTACATGAGAGAGAAAAGAAGGAATTAGAAGAAAAGGGGACACAAAACACATTACTGCATTAACAACGCCTATTAAAAATATTGTGCGGTATAGAAATTGAGTCTTGAAAATTATGTGACCAGATTTTATTTAGGGAAAATCAAAACCTAATCTCTTCCAAAACAAAACAAAAAGAAGCCCTACGAACACACACAACAAGGGAGGTAAAGTGGATATTTTAAAAATTGTTTTTATTTAAAATTTGCATTTTATTTTCTATACAACATACATATTTACCGCCACACATACATTTCAACAGTAATACGTTGTTTTTTAAATTTTTTTCGCTAAAAATAATAACTACTTATTATTACCGTCATTAATATAATTAATAAATAAATGTTAAATATATAAACTGTGTGCTTTTAATTGGGAATTCGTTTTTTGATTAAGTTTTCCAGTTTCTTGATACGACTGTCGCTATCGATTCTCTGCTCCATTACGGTGGTGGGCGCTTGATTGATCAGCATCTCCTTGGGAGCGGACTTTTTGAACATATCCACAATTTGCGTTTGGTCAATTCGTTTAATTCCTTTCATGTCCAACACTTTTTGGAATTCCTGGATCGAGCTGTCTGGTAACAGTTTCAAATACTGTTCTGTGAACGATTGGTAGGGTTGTATGTTCGCCATGACTATTTTAATTATCATTTCTGCTTTGGTCATTCCCTTAATGACCACTTTTGTGTAACTAGCTGGTGCTTTCCTGTTAACCTGGGAGTTTATTGAGGGAAGGTCCAGCAAAACTGTTTTTAAACTATGTGTGTCTAATAACAGCTGTTCACACCCCAAAACATTTTGACTGTCCATGTGAAGGGGCGCAGAAATACCGCTTCCAGTGACAGTGAAGGACTGCGTTTGCGTTGGGCGACATTTGAACAAGTTGTTGATGTATTTCGGAATAAACGAGCTCACAAATTTGAGACAGAACTGAGTGTAATATTTTCGAGAAGTGACCAAATTGTCCCTTATAATAGGAATGAAGTGTTTCAGCTCCTTAACTATCAGATTAACAAACTCACTCTGATCCCCAACGTTGCTAATATTCTGCCATTGCACTTTACTCATCACGGTTAACCCGTACTCACAACCAGATTCCAGATCCTGAACTAAAATTTGAATACAATTCGAGATGATTCTGTGGTAAATGTCCTTTTCCTCGCTCAAATCGATTGATTCGACAAAGGTTTTCTCGATCTTCTCTTTTAATTTGTCCTCCAACTGCTGCACAGTTTCCAGACAGTACTCACTTGTCGTTAAAATGTAACAAATTTGCACTAAATCGTCATCGGAATACCGGATTATTTCACCCTCTTTTAGCAATGTCTGTAAAACTTGACCAGCAGCAGTTGAAAAGTTCTGTAAATCTCGACTAAGTAGACTAGATGAAATATTTGCAGTCAAATTAGCAGCATTTGTAGGGGTTAATTTGGGGATTTTGCTCTCCAGAATTTTACTGGCGTACTCCCTTAAGTACTTCTTAAATACTAGAGCCAAATCGTGCATTGGTTTCCCATTGCTCAGCTGATTGCACTGAACCAGACATTTCTTGTAGAATACAAACAGATCTGCACCGCTAGTTATAATTGTGCTCTTTTTAGCTATTTGTTCAATAGGGTTGAATTTCTGCTGTTGAAACTCTTCCATCAATTCGGCCAGGTTTTTGTCAATACTGTCCGTATAAATATCCAAATGTTGTTTAAAACAATTGCCAATTAGGTCAGTAAAAGGTGTTTTGATTATAAAATTGGGGTCTGGTACTGTCGACTTTGCTGTGGCCTCGATTTCCTCTTTGTTTTCGGGTTTAATTTCAATTCCTGCCTCTTTAAGGGTCGTTCCAGTGAATCTCTTGGCCAAAAGCTGTTCAAACTCTTGCGTCTTGTTAATGGCAAACAGCAGTAGTTTAACATGCATCTCATGTCTTCTCTTCCCCATAATCTTTCCCAATTCCTCACTTGTAATGGAACAAAATTGCACTGTGATTCTTTCGCTGACCTCCCAATCTTGGGGAAAAATCACGCCTAATTTTTCCTCAAACTCTAGTAGATGTCTCTTGATCCAAACGTATCTTTTGTCTATTTTGTCCAACCACGCAATGTCTTGATTTTCATGGAAAAGTTGGATGTATTCCTGAAGCTGGAGATCTAGAAATGAGATTAAATTAAAATTCGATAATTATAATCAAGAACAGAATTACTTATGAACCACTTTAGAAGTTCTCTCTTTACTTTCGGATCTAAAACGCTAACAACTTTGCAGGCATCACTGAGCTGAGAAATGGACATCTTGCTGGAATTATTTCCCGTTCCAAAGGCACTGCGGAAATCATCATTAATCTGCACGGCCAGCTCGGTTTGAATTTGGGCCACTTTGTTCGACATATTTTTAATGTGTGCAATTTCCGTATATTGTTGAAAGTGTTGATTGACTTCAATGATGGCCTGGAGTGGGTTGAGAATCTCTCCGTACTGTCGTTTAGCTGCTAATGTTGTCAGACTCTCCATTCCGCCCAACAGCATGTGCAAATGATTTAAAGTGGTGATTGCAGATGTGAGATTCTTTTTTGCAGAGTCCAGCTGCTTTATGTCCCTCGTAATCTCCTTCACCATGTCCTCTGTTTTCTCCGCCCTTGTCTTTATTTCCGTTATCTGACCAAACAGCTGCTGAATCACTTTCTGTGGAGTAAATTACAAGTTAATCTTATGCATTCAAAAGGATAATTTCTGTTTACTTTTGCATCTTCCAGTGCTTTCTGACCATCCTGCCCAACTTGACCTCTCACCACTGTCCTAATATTGTCGTCAATCACACTGATCTCACACTCCATCCTCGATATCACATCGTCTATATTCGAAAGGCTCTGTTCATTGGGAAACAGCTGGAAGAATAACATTTTAGTTAAAGGAAATACAAATCGCATTTACACATCACCACATCTCACCTGGTTCACAAAGTCGGTTGGGTTAAAGTCAGGCTGGTCCAGAGGGTCTTCTGAGTGCAAGACTTGGTTTATGGCGTCCTGAACATCCGCAGACAGGACAATTTTGTTTAAACGAATTTCTTCCATTTCTTCTAAACAAACTATGTGTCACAATGTGTCAAAAATGACATTTCTAATAATAACACATGAGGAGAAATTCCCACAAACGTCTTCTAGGAAATATTTTTCTCCAATTTCAGCAAATTTGAAGAAGGAAAAGGCACAATAACAACAAGCGAAAAAAGAAAGTCATAATCTACGAATAATTTTGTTTAAAAAGCCAAAATTTCTGTACAATTTTTAATCCCAAGCCATTCGAACGGCAAAATATTACCCGAAAATATTTCAAATAGAGACCGTTGTAACGGCAAAATTTCTTAAATTAGTTTTTCGTGAATATATAATCTCTTCCACGTTAAAAAACATCTCATTTTAGCACAAATAACTATTATTTAAAGTTTCTGTTCCCACAAAATAAAAAAAAACTTTCAGGGTTGTAACAATTCATAAAAAAATAAAATATCAAAGCTATCATATCAAAACAGTGATAAATGTAGGTTACTTAGATATTTTAATTCAATAGTGTTAAAATTCCCCCTTTGGTAAAAATAAACAGAAAAAGGGTTCTTTCATTAAAAAATTAACAAATTATTTATTGGGATAAAACTGAAGCTGAATACAATAGAAGCTTTTCAGCAAATAATAAATTAATAACATTATACAGATTAATTTGAACTTGATATTAATTGAAATCAATTTTCCATCAATTTTACTCGTTGCTGTCATCTGGGACTACTGGTGTTGATACTGGGATGGAATCAGATAAAATTACGGTCTGATCTGCCGTATCAGCCTCTGTTGATGTGGTGGAATTCACTGATGAGCCATACTTTCTGGAGATTTGTAACAATTCTCGTAGTCCTTCGTTTTCTTTCATCAATTGCACTAGTTTCTCTGTCTCTTTATTTATGTTCTCGTCATCAACTGTGGATGCATGCTTCATCACCGCCGCCATTTCCCGTATCTTCATTTCTTGTAGTCGAATTACCTAAAATGAAGAGGTACTTGAAATTAAAGTTCCCAAAAAAGAAATTGCAACTTACTTCGTCTTTTTGGTGATTATAGATATCTGGCAGAACAATTTGACTGTTGAGAATACGCTCCTGAGCATGCTGGCGATATTTGGTCATTATCAGGTCAATCGTTTTCTGGTAATGTTCGATCCTAAAAGAACCCTTTTGATTATTATCTAATAATTTGTACAGTCCAGAATTTGTTATACAAAGCCTTGAGTTCTCTGTTCTCCTGTTGGATCTCCCTATAGTTGGGATTTTCATTATTGATTACGGCCAGCATTTGACTATTGGTCCGACCTCTTCCCAACTAAAAATATTCGCCACGATTAGTTTTCAATTCGGAGGCCAAGAACGAGATATTTTACCCTGTTTAGAGCCTCTGTTTCTTCTTCCAACATTTTAAGATTCTCCAGTTTCTTGTTTAAAGCATCCACTTCATAGTTGAGCTGGATCTGGGCCTTGCTCCTATCGCTCAATCTGTTTGCAATCAATTTTGCTTCCTGAAACAATAATCGCCTGTAGCAACTTGGTTTGTTATCACGACAATCACATTCTTACCAATATAATTTGATCAAACGAAGACATCTTTGGTCCGCTGCGTCTTTAGTTAAAAGTTCTCAAATTTCTGAATTTTTAAGGAATTTTCAAAACAATTTGTTCAGTTGTTTTTGTTGTAAAGTGAATCATAGAAAACCTAAGCAGAGCAATTTGTGTAGCTGATTGCGCAGTGCATTGGACAAACGAAATGTCAATAGTTTCGGATAAAAGGTATCATAAACCATTCAAATTTATACGTTGTTTAACGACTAATTTTTGAGTGTTTATTATTATTTTTACTGTTTCAGAATAAAAACATTCGATAGATAAATTACGACGTTTTAATTGTTTAAAATGTCTCATTTGTACAAGAATGGGAGCTACAGTAATAACAACAACTTTCTGAGATCTGCTTTTGAGGAGGAATCGGACGATGAAGCAATAAAAGTGTATGGAACGACAAAAAGTTCTAGTCCGAAATCCGCTGCTGCTCCTGCCAACAACAATAGAATCAGCAACGGGTCCAGAAGTAGCTCCAAACTAGACGGAAGTGATGTACTTCAGCAAACAAACGATAGCTCAAATAGGTGTGTGAATGTGTTTTGCTCTATAAAATGTTGTTTTCCTTGATTCTCGCCGCTCGCTCCCGCCTCTCACTAAATATATTTCTTTCTTTCGCATAGCTTGAGTGTGTTTAGTATTAACTCTAGTCGCCTTTGTTGTTTCAGGAATTTAAAATATCCGGATGACACCACGTCCAGGGACAGTGATTCGCTGATACAGGACTACAGCGGGAATAGTTTACCACCAATTTACTACTCAACAACCACGGCCACAAATCAGAGCCAAAATACGTGTTGTTTCTTTCATCCCAAAGTAAAAGAGAACTGGAGGACAGTGCTGGCCGCCGTCACACTGCTATTTGTAGGGGTTTTACTCGTTTTTATGGGAATTTATGCTCTATCCGAGCCAAATAATGGTTCACAGGCGGCAGTGTTTTTCATAGCCGGTTTTATTTGCTTTATTCCGGGCTCTTATCATGTAGTGTATATTTATTTGGCAGCCCGAGGTTTTCGTGGCTTTGATTTCTATCACCTGCCCCTCTTTACATAAAGTAGAACTAAAAAACATCACATTTTTTTTGTTCTTAAAGAGAACAAAATGAGAAACTCGAATGGTTGAAATCGACGGTCGACATCAAATCATTACAATTTACATATAATAGTGCATTTTATTTGATGATTTAGTCACAAATACGTTTATCTGGGTTAAAAATTAGGACACGAGGGCATTCTCGAGTCTGGGTTTTCATTATTTCAAAGGGACGTTCTATACAAAAAAAAAAGATTTTTCAGAAAAACTATTTTGTGCCATTATTCACAACTTAAAGTGCTTGCAGAATGTTAGTTATCAAAAACCCTCTATAAAATAGCCATTGAATACTTTTGCAGATGTTCACCAGTTACTAAAGCACGCATTTTCTCCACGCAAATCAATTCAATAATACTCAAAATACCAATCCAATAGATATTGAAAGATAATAGATCTTGAGCTTAATACCTGACACATATACCTACATACAATTTAGGCAACCGCAATGAAATTAATTTTTACATTCTAGTAGAGTGTATTTTTTTTATAAATATTTATTTAATTGGATCTCGAAATTTTTTATTCTGATATGTGTGTAGTTTCCCCCCTTCCCAACAAAATTATTTATATTTTTTACCGTACCATATTCACTGTAAATATACGATTATAATGTTCACTTTATTATCAATTGTAATATTATTTTATACTTATAAATTGCAGTATATTTAACTGTAAGAGATTTTGTATAAAAATTAAATGTGTTTTATAACTATATTATTTTTGAGCAGATTAAAACTTTAAATTTAAACCCGAAAGGTATCTTTTTACTAATTCTTCATTTTCAGGAAACGCTTTATACATTCCATTTTTATTAGTCGAACCTAGTTTTAGTTTCCATAGTTTATAAGCATCTAAATTTGTGGAATTGAATTTAAATAATCTACATATCTTGTGGAACTCTTAATGTTCAAAATATCTCCTCAAGGTAATTTAGTTGAGTTTCTTTTAACTGACTTTTAATGTGAAGCATTTGTTATCTAATATTTCACTTCTTAGGAGGTATTTCTTACCATTCATTAGTAAAACACCGTTAAGCATTTTTAATAATTTGTATATTGATTCATCATTTAGTATACAATTTCTTATCGTTTAATAGCTTCGTCATTCGATTAATTCACAAATGTAGATATTTTTATAGCTACGAATGGATATTTTCCGAAGCGATCTTCCATATGTATGTTTTTAAGTTTAAAAATCAATAAAAATGACACCATAATATTTTTGGAAGATTTTACTCTTTACAATATAGTTATCATTTTGTTGGACTCTGTCATTCATTGTTCTATACCAAAACTTGGTCGACAAGAACAACACTTAACAAACCAAAAAATATACTATATTACGTATACATAAGACTCACATGATCGTGTATAAAAAGCGCAATTGGCAAATTAAATAAGAAACATACGCATAAACTAGATTGTTTGGTTGAACATAAAGTGTGCTGTTGTGGGGGTGTTCTGACTGTATTGCTTTTTACCCCCATCACATCATTTCTTAATCGCAGATTAATCTATTGGAAGATCATTCTCCATAAACTTTTGTAGTTAAATACAATATAAATAAGACTGATTAGCATCAGAGTAAATCAAAGTAATACAAATAATTAGAAAAACTACTATCACAGGCTTCTGTTACAAATACACAAAATAAAAAATACATTTTTATATTTCCCACACATTTGCGATCGTATAACTGTTACTGAAAATTATACAATGCCGTATACGATTCTCGTATATATTGTTACATTTATATTGTAATATTAAGAAAATATTCTCCATTGAAATTTTAGTATGATTTATATGGCAAATGGAACTGGTTTTAAAGATTAGATTAAGAATCATTTTGGTGAAGAAAAAAAAACTATTGTGATCTTTAATTAACATTTACAGTACAATCACCAAACACAATACTAAACAATAAAAATTTCAACACAATTTCTTTTACAAAATTAATTCATAGTATTTTTCACTTGCAATAAAGCGCAAATAATACATTTTTCAACATTTGCGGATATTTCTTTTTACTAAATTTTTACATCTTATTTTACAATCTATATAAATAAATTTTATGATCAAGAATATAGATTTATCCTTAAATTTGTTTATATTCATAGTTTTAGGATGGAATTATTACGTATATCGTTTTCAGTATTGTTATATAATTGGTTCATTTGACAATGATTTTAATTTCAATATTGTTAAATATTCAGATTTTGTAAAAAAAGAGTATATTTTAAAAAATCCCAAGTGCTTGAATATTTTGGCACACAGTTTAAAAAATAAGAGGTCTTTCATTGTCAAATTCTCCAAATTAAATATCAATCCTTATAATTTGATGGAATTCATTTGATTTGGTTACTTATTTACATATTACATTGAATCTTATTTGGTAGATTTTTTATCTTCAAGGTATAATAATAATAATTAAGTCTAATTATACCGAACAGTAATATAAAGGTGCGTATACGTATTTCATTGGTATCATAAAATATAGTATTGTAAATGTATGTAGTATGGCTAAATAATACTGCTAATAGTATTTTTATTTCTCCTTTTTTTAAACTTGAGCAAGACTTTGTGGGAGTTACATGTTATAATTTACAGCTTTCATTCTCACAACTATAGGTAGGTCTCCTTCTAACCATTATTTTAATAGTACAATAATATTTATAACTAAACAAAACACACTAATGATAAATTGGCTATGTATTGTAGAAATATTAGCAACAGGGAGCCCAATGTTAAATGCTTCGTATAATTCAATTAGGTCGTATTCTAAAAATGAGGTATGATTTTACGTATACAATTCATTTTCTTTTCACAGAGAACTTACGTATATTTTTTAGTATAACTGTTTAATACTTACAAAACTAATGGTATAACTATACAATCCCCAATACTTTACATCATTTATAGTAACTCTTGTCCTTCCTCCTCTTCTTCTTCTTCTCTTCATAGGTAGCAGCATTTTCAGTTTATTTTCACATTTTTATGGCACATGAACTTTACGCACTATAGACCTGGGACTAACCATCATAAGCTTCAAGATTTCCACCTACGTCTCTACTAATTCACATAAAAACATTGAAAAGCATAGTTTGTTCAGTGTTTTTTTCTCTTCATAAATTGTGTGCCATAAAAATATTAAAACATATTTTTATCAAGCGAACTGGGCCAATTGAAAGAAAGCTTCAAATAATCCCCCCTAATTATCCTGGTCAATGACGAGGCTTTCATTGCTGTCCGAACTGTAGTAGTCTGTCGTGTCGTTGGCCAACTTATGGGAAGCATTCAACAATAAACTTCGCTCTGAATCTGCCCGATTTATATTTGCACTTATGTTCTCGATATTCGTGGGATCAACAATCAAGGCCGGATTTAAAGGCTGACCAGATGTCGCATTGTCTGACCAAAAGCGTTTCGGAGGACTCGGTGAGTGCTTCTTTCTAGCTAGAATTAACAACACAATCATACGTTAGACACATTCGGGCACATTCCGCATCACTCTATTCTCATCTGAATTACAATTACTATCGTTCGCGTGCTCCAGCATCGGTTGCAGTATCCTCCTACGAGCATTGATGAACCAGTTATTGACCTGAAATAAATAGACACACACAAAAAAGGCCCAAGTTCATACCATTTCATTTATGCATATTTTACAGCAGTTCCATATTGTAGTGATTACCTGTAACAAGGTGAGATTAGTTTGAGCCGCAATTGCACGCTTCTCATCTTCCGTTGGATAGGGATGCTGCAAACAAAAAAATGGTACGTTTTAATTATTAAACAACTACAACCGGATCCCGGCGGATGACAAAAATTAAATAAAAAAACGTATTCATGAAAACCACGGTTTCACTCGGAATGAATTTTTGCATTTAAAAATAGGAATAGACTTCATATCACAGCAGGTTTAACATATTGATGTTCAATTGAGCGTGAATTCCAATACAATTAAAATTTATATTTTGTGATTTGCATCATTAAAAATGATTTATTTTAATACTTTTATTAAAACAAATATTTCCCTAAAGAGTATATGCGTTCTTAGTAACACAGATTTACTTTCAATTAGGATTTAAAGTGTTTTAAGTGATGAATCTTTTAATATTTATCTTAGTCAATATCATTTTCCATCAAAATCTACAAGTCTCAAAATATGTACTTTCACCCCTTATAATCTAAGCAGATCATATACAGCTCAACCGAATACGTAATTAAAAGATATATTTTACAGCAATATTTTCTGCCAAATAAATTTATTATTTGAAACTTCGCATCTCTCATTCTGTTAAATATTAACAATAAACACCCTTTACTGCTGAATCTTCCTTTAATTCAAACCACCACAAAACTGAAGAAAAAGTAGTGTACTTACGACAAGATGTTGGAAAAGCCAAGCCCTCATAACACTAGTCGCATGTTTTGGCAATATTCCACGCTTCTGGCGCTTAGACGAGTTGGAGTTGGAGAAATTCGATCCAATTTCGTCGTTATTTGAGTCCTGCTCCGAATCAATTTCATCCGAACTGCCGCATGGTGATAATTGGCCTAGAAAAGAAGAGCCGACATATATAAACAATTAATTTCTGACACCACACGGCGGACTGTACGACGACGAATCGTTAATTCTCTTCTCCAAATGATAATATAATGTGAAAATAACAAAAGGACACATCACCAATTACCCGAATATTGATCCAAATGCAGTGGCGGGCAACCAATTTGACTCAGTGGTGTCGATCCTAATATTTGGCTGGTGGTAGACGTGTTCAAAGATTGGGTTTGTAAGTCATTGGCTGTCATTCCCGTCACTCCTAACCCAACACCACCACCCGCTACCGCTCCGCCTCCCCCTTCTACAGCAATTCCATTATTACCCCCGCTCACCACAGAATTCGTCCCATTCTGAGGAATCACTGCACTCAATTGCAAATTTGTTGGAACTGAATCTGAGTGTAAGTCTCCGTTATTCGTATTTGATTCTATAACTGGATTCGTTGACGTTGTTGTGCTATGGAAATTTAAAGGAACTGCCAAAAACGTTACTATTAAATAACTTAAGGATAACGTTATAATATTCTAATAGAGTTAAAATAACATGCAATATTTGTTAAATTTAAACAATTAATATGTAAAAAAAACATTTTAAACAAATATCTTAAGAAAATCTTCAAGTTCAAATTAGATCAATTAAAACAAAATAAATAAATTCAAAGGATTGTAAAATATGTCTAAAAAAGTGATATAAACATGGTTAATACCTTGCATGTTATTGAAATCAGAAGCATCACTTCCAGATAAAAAATCGGTATTTCCGTAATACCCACCTTGTTGACTATTATTGTTCATATGGTCCTGAATGGGAATAGATAAACTTTAGTGGGAAATTACTTGCATAACCTCATCTCAAAAACGTGTTACCTGGACGGGACTGTTTGTCGGACTATTGGAATTCGATAAATTACTGCCACTATGTTCCAAGGGGTAGTCCGCTCTAAGCAGATTCTCAGATTGCATTTTACCACGAAGACAAGCGATATATCTTGTACAAAAGTCTCTGCAAAGTTCCTGCACTTTTTCTAATTCCAATAGATGGATCCGGAGCACTTGGAGCGCTTTTATCATCTGCAATTTTTACATAAATCCAATATTCAAATTATTCTGAATATGTCTCAGTCAATCAGGCGGACGGACGCCATTGTGAACTTTCTAGTTTAACAAATACACTTGTTTGTATTCCAATTTTACTATGAAAACTGGAAACTTTTCAACAATCCGAGAATGATTTTTAAAATTTTGCGAGACAATAAAATCGCATTGTTGAACGAAATCTCCCTCGATTGCAAATTTAACAATGGACCGAAAGCCATAAAACAAAAACTTATTCTTGGTTCAATATATGTACGAATATATAAGTATATTCCACCAACTATCATTGAACCGAGCTCTGATGGTTTGGACTGATGCAAAACAATGATATTAAATAAAGCAAAGTTTAGTTGGCGACAACGACTTCAATTATTCGTTTAAAAAATAAAACTTTTATTCGATATCTTATATTATTTAGCAGATAAACTTTTGAACGACTTAATTTTCTTTTTTACAATTGCGAACAATAATTGCATTTTATTTATTACTCGTATCTTACCAGACCGTCCAATTCCGAGTCATTGGTCAAGAGTGGTCGTTTCTCCTTTTCCAGCATTTGGACAAAAGCCTGAAACCGATAATTATTGCTGACAACAGTTGATAAGCAAAAATAAGTATCAGAGCATACCTGAATATCTCGAGAAAAGCTGTCACCATCGCAGTTGCCGTTCGTTCCGTTGGGACTAGACGAGTTAGAAGTGGACGAAGAATTTGATGCGGTCGAAGTGGGAAGGTAGCCCTGTGTTGCCTGTTCACATTTTTCCAGTAGCAGAGCCAAGAGCGAGAACAGAGGGTGCCTGAAATGGTGTTGAATTTCAATATGCCTGCTTAGGAGGTGGATCTCATTCTAAAATATTTAAAGCCAGTCACACATTGTCATGCTGCATCCGAAATCTACACCAGAATATTAATTAAACCAGACCAGTAGTCGTCGAGCTGGATTTTGCCGTGGAACGCGGGAATTTTGGAGCGACTCGATTCCAATTGTATACGTCATACAATTACGTTTTGTACATTTAATTTGGATCATTATTGTATACTTACTTGTAAACAGCACGTTTATCTGCCTCGAATTGTGCCTGGTCGATCCCGTTCGCAGTTGGTGCAATTGCTGCCGTCGCTGAAATAGTGTTGTCTTGCATTTTATGTGCCCTGCCTCTTAATTTTTTCCTTTGTTATTGTTATACCACACGATTCGATTGAATAGAAATTGTTCCTCAATTGTGTCGGTTGCTGCCTGTAGTCATTGACTCTCCTTCACCCTCCCGAAGTTGGCGAGTCCTTCTTTTTTTTTTAAAAAACAAACCAGAGATCCAACTCTATATTTAAAAGCACATACATTCACTCTGGCCCCTTCACTCCTCTGAAAGATGAAAACTTATCGAAATTCTGGTGCACTTGGCGCGCAAAGTCAATTTCGATTCCGCTGTGCGATTGACTAGCTAGCATGCAGTGCTCCTAGACGTCGGTCGACTACGGCGAAGAAAAAGAAGGAAAGGGTGGCGGCGCTGCACCACTCTGGAAATTCGTTTCGATTTTATCCGCCATCAGCAGGATTCATCTGCAATGAAAACACGAACCATGTTACTATGGTATGAGAGTACAATCAAATCCACATTCTTAGACGATCCATTAAAGCTTCATCAAAATCTTTGGCAAATTTAGAAAATTAAATTTGCTACCCCGACTTAATCAAAATAGAATCAATTGCAACCTCCCATTTACAGAAGCAGTGTTATATAGAGTAGAATTTGGATATCGTGATCACAGTAAATCACCTACGTTTTACTGCCGTGATTAAATTCCATCCACATGTGGCGGCAACCATAATAATAAACGTGATTGTGAATTTACCAATCACCATGAAATAATCTATTATCAAATAGGTGAACAGAAACGAGACTTAGAAATGCGGCCTTTTTATGGCACATAAATCATTGTTCAGATATTGAACATTATGCAAAAGTACATTCCGGGAACGGAACATTGAATTGATTTCTTTTAATCAATTCTGTCCCGATTTGTGTAATACCTCTTTGTCTTGAAAATTAGATATAACAAGAAACAACCCCTATTTAATTGCCGAATTAATGTTTTGATTATGGGATAAATCCACTGTTTTTCGACCAACGACCAATCGAATTTTTGCCCTGTCATTGATTCACCCCATTTTATTTTGCACGGACTTTTGCTCTATGAAAGGCATTTAAATTAGGAAAAGTACGATTAACGACATTAGAAGAGGCGATTTATACAATAGGCATAAGCTATTTTCCGTGCCCATTATAATCATGGGAAATCGTTTATTTATGATAAGCAGCCCCCGGTGCGAACTTCTTCTTATCATCTAAATGTTAATTTGATATTTTTATATTTGTCATCTATTGCAATATGTATGAATGTGGTGCGTAATGTGAATGAGAATTTATATATAAACAACACACTGCTGCGACTGGATACTAATAAATCGATGATTCAGTCATTTTCGGGTTCATCACGCCTTCTCCTCTCACCATACATTACATATGTACTAATCCTCCTTGGGTATCATCTCTGTCCAGCAACTAACCACCACTGCCAAAACCAAAAGCGACATCATCAGCAGAAATATCCCTCAATTTCTCCTCCCAATTCAACATTACCAACTTGGCCTTTTTTAAAGCCTCCCATCTGCTGCTCTATTCTATTCTCCTGCTGCCAGCCAAGTCAAGCCAAGCCAAAGCAACTCCTATGCTCTGTTAGACAGTTTCGACAAAGCATCAGGAGCAGCACCATAGTATATCTGGAACGAACAGCAGTTTGTTCCACAAGAGGTAATTTTTTCATTTATTTTTTATCGCCTTAATTTGTTCATCTCTCGTTGCGGTGTGATGATGGCGGCGACGGCGACGACAAACGAATAGGACTATCCAGTGGGGTTCGGCATCAGCAGAGATATCCAACTCAACAAATGCTGTGTCTCGAGAAGGGGGTGTGCAAGTTGGTTGGGGTGGTGGTAATGGGATTATTTAAATCAAAACATTTGAATTTTGCCAGACAATATGGTAGAAAAAAATAGACTAAACTCTGAACAAAAAACACACACACACCACAAATAACGGACAAACCACAAAACAGTTTCCCATTTCTAAAGCGCAAAGAACGACATTTTGTTCGCCAATTTATAATCGCAAACTTTTCATGGAAACTTTTATCAATAAAACGAGAAAATAGTCAGGCAAATGTAACCCCCCATTCAACAGACAATTTACCATCGCAGAGATATGTTACACTACAATTGTAACCAATCATCATAGGAAAATTAGAATAAACCGTGAATAACGGGTCATGTTTATTCAAGTGAAATTTGTTTCGATTGCAAAATATAACAAATATTGTGTTTTGAAATGAACTTTTTATAAAAAAAAACTATTGAGGTCAAAACAATTTCAATCATTTCTGGAGAAACTTTGATTGGTTCTACTTATTATATCTTTATTAACGACAAACTAACAATTTTTCTCATTAATCAACACCTAAATTATCATATCCAAACAAACGTTTTGAATGGTATGATGCCTTCTGTTTAATAGTCTCTACTCAAATACAGCACCGAAAATTTTGCATTCTTTGCGAAAAGTATATGAGAGTCCAGAGCTAAGCAAAAACCATAAAAGCAATTCTATGACGGGGATGTCGGGCTCCAGCAGTCAATATAGCCAAGGAAAATGTGCATTCATCCCCAACTTACTGCACAACTTTTCTACAATTTTCTAAGTTTCGTGCTCTCCTTTTCTCTCCCTCTCCCTTTCCCTAAAGATATAGAACAACAACCAAATTCTATTTTTCTTTAGACGCTCTACGAATTGATTTGAAAACTATGGTCCGGAATTCGAATACGAATATGACTTGACTTTGAATTTCTTCAATAAAATTGAAATAAATACCAGACAATTCCCGAGTCGTTCCTCTTCTCTTTACCATCTAAATCCAAAACAAACCGACAACTTTACTAAAAATCGTATTTACAATGTAAACAAAGTTATTTGTTTAATTCACATTTAATTTGTAATTTATTTATTCGCCCGAAAATTTTTATTTTGTAATAAACGTAATCGTTAAGATAATTCCCTTTATTATTATTAGGTAATCTGCATCAGTCGCTCGTGTTCGTTTTGCTCATCCACAAATCGGCAAAAGCATTGCCTCTGCTGCCGCTAATCCAATAGACGTGGAGAAGGCGGCGTCGGCGGCGAATGAATAAAACAGCTATAAAAACAAAACCAAGTAGCAAAAGTGGGAAATTACAAAAAATCGTAACGATACAATTAAAATTAAAATAAATAAATTACATTCCGTATGTACCCGAATTATGTGATTTCTCCCCCATCGCAGATCTAACACCCTCTCCAATTGCTATAGAGCGCGAGCGTCTCGTTTGCATACAGTAACACGATAAATAACGCGTAATTTAGATAAGAGAAAGAGCGGTGTTATTGAGAAGCGAAAACAATTGATATGATTATTTTATTATTGTTCTATTACCGCCATTTGAATTTTAATTCCGAAATAATGTAATTCAACAGCTCGGGTCATAAAACAAATACCTGGTTGAGAATTGAAGGGATTCTTTTTAAGTAATACAACCTATTCCGAATGCTCCCTGTTTAGTGTCGCAGACTGTTTTAGAAAAGCCATGAATGAACAAAGTAATGTATATCGTAATGCATATATAAATGTATGTTTATAGCATATTCAATACGAGTATAATAACAAGATAATGCCGCTTTCGCGCCAACATCAATCGAGCCATCAACTGTTTACATTGTACATAATCTCCCGTTTAGTAGATTCTATTTATTTTTTACCCCTAAGTCAACATCAATAAAATTAAAACAAGATTACTTTCTTGAATTTGTGGGACAATTTTCCGTTTTATTTCACTTAATTTGTTTTTAGCCTTTGAACATGCACGACCGTACTGAATACTCTTGAATATAAAATTTCTATTTTCCAATGATTATTTTTAAATAAATATATTTATTTGAGATATTAAACTTTAGGCTTCTGAATAGCTGCTTTTCAAGAAGTTCTATCATTTAAATTAAAAAAACTAAGCTTTAAACTATTTCCCATTCCTCCAATACTCTTATGCAGTAAACCCATTATTACGGTCTCGATCGTATTATGCATAACATGTATGTATATAGAGCACATACCATCCTATTTAAGGACAAAGCCATTTAATGAATAAATTCCTCTATTACGCTCATTTTAAAATAAATACATAACAAAAAAACGTGATTTGTATATTGAAAGCTCAATGAACCGGGGTAGGGAGTTGGAACGGAAAAGGATTGGTGTTAAAGTTGACATTCAGTCATACATATATGAACATTTGTGGAAGTACACAAAGTAAATATAATGGGAGAGAGGTTTTCTATAGCACAATTCACTTTGTCACACATCTCTCTTTCCGCCTCTCAATACCCATTCATCTAATCGATTCCCTCTATTTATTTTATTTTACATGATCAAAATAAGAAAACATTCTACGATTCAGGATGTCAATTTCCAGTAAAAGTTTACCCAGCTTCGAATTGTAAAAGCTACATGGATCAGGGAGTGACCTTTTATGAGAGTGTTTCGCATCCCATTATTATCGAAATTATACAAACAAAAAACAGAAAATAACTACTACAGTTCACCTATACTACAATTTGACAATTTCATTAAAGACAACCCACAATAGAAGCGAAACAATGGCATTTTCGCAGACATTCAGTATTGATTTTTGTTTTATTGTCTCTCATTCTAGGGTTCTTGTCTTCCAGTGCAGAATTTAACATTACTATACAACATACTTCTATCGTCTGATACAGAAGCACATATCAATAAGCTCTTTTGAAAAATACTATTATGATGGTACGTATATGTGCAAAAATAACCACTAAAATAATTATTGAAATGCAGCTTTTAACATAAATTTTCCTAACTTTACTTTAAAAATAAAATCCTAAAAACAATGGAACATAAAAAAGCAGAATAAAGTATTGAATCCTTTTTTATCAATCAAACTCGAAAATATGATAATGATGATATTAATAAATTTTCCGAGTAAAATAAGAGTTGTATATTTTTCTCATCAAATTTTCCAAACGATGAACTTTTGAAAATAAATCCAATTCTAATTTTATTTTAAATACAAGGACAGATAAACTAATAGCAACTACGTCATTACTTCAGGACGAGGGCTTTTCTTTTATACGTGGGTGCAGAGTCAGACAGACACCACCACCACTGCCTCGATTCCACTTAATGGTAATAATATCGCACTCTCGTCACATTTGATAGGGGTTGGCGTGTCTTTTCGTTGTCGCCGTAGCCCTCGCGCTACACCTCTCGTTAAACTCCCCATTTCCCACACCAGAAATCAGTTCCAGTATTCTCTTTCAACAAAATATAAGATGATGATATTCATTTAAATCCTCATTAAATTATCATCAAAATATTATGTACATTATAAAAATTTCACTTGACGATTAAACTGTGATAAATTTAAGGGCACATTGCGGGAGCAGGAGCATTTTTGCTGAGATTTCATTACCACGATTCCCTTTACCACTATATTACATTGTCGTGTGGGATAGACTTGGAAATTCAAACCTTATAACGTGTATAACAGAGCACAGCGCACGGTGTATATGTAAAGATAGTGTGACAGGATCTGAATATTGATGATGATGATGACGACATCGACAGCCTCTGTGGTTTTGTAAAGCTGTGCACAAAACCCACCCTGCCCGGGCCTCATCGTGTCGTCGTCTACGTTGCCGCGCTCCTCACTAAATCCGATTCGATCTACTTAATTTGTACATTATCCAACACATTTAATGTGATATTTAATCTCCGTTTAATCATTTTATCTGCGCAAATGTGAGTTAATAAGATTATGTAAACTTCCATCCGATGATTAAACGTTTTTCAACCCAACCACCACACAGTTGAGAATTTTCGGGAATTATATTTTCACAACACTCGTCATTTGAATTTGTAATTATATTGATTTAAGTTGTATAATTTATTTTACACTATTTTAAATAATAACTAAAGCCTCCAAATTCAATTATTATTATTTTAACATTTACGTATTAATTTATTCAGAAAATTAAAATAATCCCATCTACATTGCAATTTAATTAAATTTATATAGTTTTTCATTAATGATATTCTAAAAATAATAAACACAAATTGATTTAAAAATTAGAAAACTGGGTTCTTCAGAAGAATAAAAAAAATCAGTTTAAATTGCTATTTTGTAAGATGTACCTAAATTAAAGAGCTTAATTGAGCAATTATAGTTATTATTGCCCTTTAATTGAATATGGCTTCCATATAAAACACATTTAACCCTTAAGACATCGTAAAAATTAATAAGTATACCAATTTCACTCACATGTTCAGCAACGTAGCCCTAGGGACTCAAGTAAGGATCCATTTACTTTAAAATTGCATGCGTGTTTAATACCGGAGTAGGTTAAATCAGAGTGAAATTGGCAACCATATGCTATCCACAGATGTGGCAATAATCTTTAAACGAAGGGCGGGTGCCTGCTGATGCCGGTGTGTTTATAGAAATTGTTCCTTAGCCGGATTTTCATTAATCGGGAAACCACGGCAATTATACAGACTTCATGAAATATTCATTAACTTTTATTACTATTTTAATGGACATAACAATGACAAAAATTTATGCATACTTATACATACATATTGAACGAAGAGGGAAACAAGAGAGGGTTGTATCTCATCTTAAACCTCTCGCACACACAGTCACATAAATACGCCTCCTCTTTACAACAGGTTGACTAAGCTTTTAGGTGCGATATAATTTTGTCACAAAACGGTGTTAATTATTTTACTCATTATAATAACAGCTCATTAACGCATTTCATCGTCGCTGTGTCACATACACCATAAACCACCACCTCCTCTATCCAGGGTGGAGGAGGAAGCGTCGTCTATTGTATGTTTGGAATTAACACGGTAATTTTAAAATCACTTAATGTGTATTAAATTCAAAATCAAAATAAATCCAATCTAAGTTAATTAAATACCTACATTTGCAGGTTTAAAAGGAGACTATGGAAAATAGAGGGAAATATGTGAAAAGTACACTACAATATATTTGCAATGGAACAAGAATTCAAATTGTGTGTGGGTAATTGTTTCATGCAAATTACCATAAACACTTCTTCTTCCAAATAAAATTGGGGAAAAGAGGCTTTTGTGCGTATGTTAATTTAGAATAAACGTACCGAGTGTAATGATTATGTTTATTGTTATCAGCACCATTATTAATATAATTACGAAATATATTTATTTTGTATAAAATTGTATAAACAGATTAAAATTAAATAAAAATGTTTTCGGCAGCACAATACGTTCCTCTCCACTCTCTACCATCCTAAACCACTGGCCTTAATTATTATAAGTATATACATTGCACACATGATACTTACTCTTTCTCTCAACACAGTTCAACAATGGAATTTGTTGCTTTGTAAGCCTTTGCCAGTAATTTAATTGTGTTGACGCTTCATTCGTATTTACGAGCATTAAAGATATTTTAATTGCTAATTAAATAAAATGGGTATTATATTCTATATTCCGGAGAGGCGCTTATACCCGCACTTACTTATATGAGTAAACATTTAATTTAAATTACTCTACGGAACACTTTTAATTTAATGTCCTTAAGGGCTTCAAATTTGCAACAAAATCGTAAATCGCTATGAAAAGAAACTTTATGGACATACTTTTTCAAACTCTCTCTCCAAAAATAAACAAACTTCTTCTCATTTCAAAGTCCCGATTAGTCATTTGTGCAATATTAAATAAACGGGTAAATTAATCTAAGTAATATTACCCCAAGGAGCTAGTCTTTGACGTGGCCGCGTCCATTTCCTCTTTGGCCTTGTTTCACAGATAAATTAGGCGGCAGCAGATTTGCCAATTGTGTTAGTGGTGGTGGGCGGCGTGGGTCCACAACTGTGCTCCTGAAAATTAAATAAAATATACCGCATTGAATACAAAATTAAACTCTCATCAAATATTAACAGCAAAGAGCATCCGAGTCAACGACAGAACACCCAACACCCCCACACACACTATACATAGTGAAAACAAGCACCAACTTTCATTTTCTCATTAATAAATCACCAGTTTTAATAAACATCCCCAAGAGTCCATTCACAATATACACCGCTTTTCCACCACAGAGCTTTCCAGTAATTCAATCCTCTCATATACCTACACTAATCAATAGCTCAGCACAGTGCCAATTATTTCCACCCCAACAAAAAAAACACACTTTAAACCTTAAATTTATACAGAATAATTCACGCCGACTCTCTGTGACGAAAAATTATTTTAACAAGGGGTTGGGAAATGACGGTGTTTTCATTATCCGATGTTTATACAAAATATTTATTTTGTATTCAAATTATACAAATAATAATCGTGCTTGGATCCACTACCAGAGAGCGATACGATACCCACTGACTGTTCGTAGTCTTTAGTTAGTAAGAACATTCTGTATAAAGGCGGCGGTAGCGGTATCAAGAGCTGAAAATGATTAAATTAAAACAACAACAAAATTTTAATCTCTTTAAATAAACAATGAGTGAGAAAATGGAAAATATTTAATTTACATTTTTTGTGTTGATCCTTCGCCCCCATTTTCCCATCCGTCCTTTGTCATTTTCCACGTAAAAAGCGGCATCTAAATACATTTGACTACCGTATCCTTGGAACTACTTATTACAATCCAAAAATTATTTTTTTAGAAGTAAAATATTAATCTTATTTTATTTAAAATTGCCAATTTTCAAACTTTAATCTAAAACAGTATTTAAAACGTATGTCCACATTGTACTATATAGTTTTATAACTATATTAAATGTATATTACTAAATTACAGAGATTACTTAAATAAACATTTCTTAGATTAGTGTTCAGCTCTTTTTCGCCATGTGTGCCACCGACATAGGATCCAGATTAACATTATTAAGAGGAGCTGAGTAAATCAAGGAGGTAATGTACGATTCATGTACATTTTTGTCGGGACGACGGCGAGACGAAAAATACAGCCAAACGACATTATGGGGGAAATTCTAAATAATAACACAAAGCGTTAAATCAAATTTCAGCGTAAAAGTCATATTAAAAGCACATGGCACATCATCATATACATTTTTATTGCCCAGGAAAAAACCAATTTCTTGCCGCTTCCCAGCAGCAGCAGCGGCAATGACTTGCCTTGTCGACGACCGCATCTCTGCTGCCATAGTCAATTCGTTGGGATAAACGTGTGGCGCCCATTATTAGGTGTCCTCTGCTATATTAGAGGTATATAATTAAAATTAAAGAGTCACCATTTGCTAATCCCCATCCCAAGACCAAACCAAACTAAAACCATGGCATGTAGGATAGAGAGAGTGAAATCCAGTTATTAACTCACTCACCCCAGCCATATCTATGTCTAAACACCATCCCCTTAATTAATTTGCACCAGCCAGCAGTATCAGATTTAAGTGGATGGCTTGGGAATGAAAATAACAGTTGTTGGACCTTCTTATTTTAGTTCCATCCCGAATCAGCCAACGTCGTCTCTTGATTGAGAAAATACCCAAATGACAACAGTTTTTAAAACGTGTGCAATATCCTAAATAACTTATAACCAAGCATTCTCTTTTCCAGTCGTCAGCGTCTAGAAAGTCGATATACAGTATTTGCATTAAAGCCACGATCCTAAGAACAGCAGCAGCAGCAGAAGCAGCACAGCCAGTAAAAACAAACATAATTTATAATTTATATATGGAAACTGGAAAGTTTTCCAAATTCATCCCCCATGCCTTCAAGTCTCTCTCCGTCGTTCACCCGGCGCAATTTATGCAAAACCGTTGATACTTTCGCACTAAAATTGCGTTCTCGCTTCAGACATCAGATTGCCAGCCAGCACAGATCCCAACTGTCTACAATATAGACATACATATCTGTTCAAATAAATACAAATAATTTATACGGTATGTTTTCAGCTAATACGATGCAGAATTATATTAAATAAATTTAAAATTAAAAAACTTTTTATTAAATTTTTTTTATAGTTCTACAATTGGAAATCTTTAAGATTATTTCACCAAAGAATGTGTAAAATCATTGAAGTTTTAAATTATATTCTCGATATATTTACCATTCAAAACTTATTTTAATGTTTTAATCCATAAAAAATAATTACATTTAAAAAATCACTATTTTAATTTTAAATAAAGAAAATAGTTTCATTACCAAATTGTCTCTACTCAAATGGAACAGAGTGTATATTATGGAATTTTAAAGGATGCTGCTGCGCCATGTCACTGAATTTATATGAACCAGGACAACTCAGGCAGAAATGTCTGTCTGTGGATCCTCTTCTCAGCCGTATATTCTATAGTTATCCTAAGTACTTTACGGCTAAAGGAACGTGAACGCTTGCTCATCTGCACTGCTCCTCCTAAATAACAATAATGGCGATAGCGAACGAGCCAAGAACACCAGCATTATGATATCCCACAATAATATTTACATACAGCGCGCTGTACGTGTATTGGGTCGGAAAATTTGTCTTATTTAATTCTAAACCGTTTCATATATCGTGTCTCCACTATTTGCCGTCGTCGGCGTCATACTAATCGCAACTATGTTCTCTTTCCACCCATCGCATTACATCCTTAATCTTCCGTGTCAAAACAGTAACTCATCGATCTAAAACTATTCAATATTAAGATAAAGATTGTCATGACCGAGACACACCACCTAATTAAATATTGATCAAAATAATACGGAAAAACATCACCAAAAATAAATAAGCAAAAGGCAGAGCACAAAATATTACATATATCCATAAATACACACCATTAGCACGAGAATAATATAAAAAATAAAAACTGCAATAAAATACAAATGTTACCTTTAATATAGAAAATATGTACAGCAGCGATTTTCAAGAGATATCGTTGCCGAGAAATCTCTTTCCTACAGATTATTCCATCATAAATATACAATACACGTCTAGAATGCGCCATACCAGTAGAATCTTTGCTCTTGTCTCGAAAAGGAGGGTTTTATTTCTTGCCACAATCCCCCTTCCTGTCCTATCTAGTTGTCTGAACCAAAAACCAACGAACGACAAAACCGACCAAAGTATCTACAGTAAACGCAAAGCCGATACGCTAAAATCGACAGCGTTGCAAATTCGGAATTAGATTCAAATTTCAAACTTTTAGAACAACAGCTCCCAATGGTTACCAAATCTTGCCTTATAATCACAGTTTTGAATTCCATTTCACACGTTGTAGTCTTTACGAAAGACATATCTTTAGGTGCATTTTTCAAGCACGTCCTCTAATTCGAACAAATGTTTGCTAAGACAAACTCAAATCGAACAAGTTATATTTGTGGTATAAAGGTGATACATTATTTAGATCTTTTATTTCTAATATGTTTTTAAATAAAAGCGAGTTTTCCAATTGTGCAAAGAAAAATCATTAACATTTTCAGCAGTAAAAATTACAAATAATTTGAATTTGAAAACCATAGTACTCTCGTAACATAATAGTTTATCAGATGAAATCTTGTGTTGCCAAATAAAAAAAAAAA